>WAAG01031222.1:0-11152 GCA_013390105.1 Tichodroma muraria | reverse complement strand
AAAAAAAATCCCAGCCGTTCGGCAGGCAGGCAGGCAGAGCTGCAGTAAGTGCATAATCACAGGTTTCTGTGTTTCCTTTAGAGCAGTGCCTTCCTCTGTCTGAGCAAGGACCGTGCTCCGCTCGCCTCCAATGGCTGCTCCGGTGAAAACTCCAACATTCCATCGGGAAGGGGAACTGTGAGTGCAGGAGTTGTGGGGTCTGGACAGCAGAGGTCATCCTCAGTGATTTAGTGATGCATCCCGTTTAAGACATCATTGTGGGAGCGTTCAGGGAGATGCAGCTCCGCGCTGCTGGGACCGTCCAGCAGCCACCAGCAAGTTCAGGAGGAGATTTTGTCCATCCACACAACAGATGCTGCCATATAAAACCAGCCTGAGCCTTAACTCAGAGAACAGGAATATAAATATAAATGCATTGAAACATAATTTAAGGAGTATTTTGAATTTTTCAGGCTACAGGTCTTTCTCCTGCTATGTTGCTACACAGGGCAGATGTTGATTTTTCAATTTGCAGGTTTGTTAAGCATCATGGAATGTTTTGGTTCTCAATCAAGAATATTCTTCCCAAGTGGTTGCAAAGTCCTATGCCTGAAAATAAATGCATGTCCTTTTTGTTTCTTAGCAGCACGTGTTCTGCATTCAATAGAAGCAGGAAAATAAAACCGATAACATGATGCTATTTATTGGACCAATATATGCATTTTTTTGACTTCGGCTCTCAGAATGCAACGTATTTCCAGGTTACTGTCTACAAGCATGGCCTATATAAGGCAAGAGGCAGTTTTGTTTCCAGGGTGTCACCCCAGCAGTGCTACTCAGAGAATTCTGCTCTGTGATGTCCTCGGTGCTGCGTCCATCCACTGAGGTGCCCCTATCATGGTCAGCTCCCGATCACCTTGTCAAAGTAACAGCTCCTGCACTGGTAACATTAATGGTGAACAGTCTATGCACACATAAGGAATTTTAGGAAAAGGGAATGTTTCTCATTTGCATGCACACCAACAGATGGGGTAAAACAATTTTGTCTCCCCTAAAGACAGCAAGATTGAGCTGCTGAGTTCCCCCCAATATTTTCTATGTTCAACAGCAGTTTCTGACTAATCTGCTGCAATGTCCTTGGCCATCAGTCCTGGATTTCTGTGCAGCAATCAGACAGAGCCACAGAAACCACATCGTGCCACATCCACCTCTGCAGAAAGTTGCTGACTTGAGGGCATTTCATCAAGACGGGTTTGGCCCTTTGCAGTCTTCTGCCCCATTAAATCCAAAGATTATGTGTTGCTCTTAGTCACTCCACTGTTATCATAATGGAGAGCTGATGTTATAATGCGGGTCAAACAAACAGCTAATTGTTCTTGGGCATGGCTTGAGCGAAAGCAGAATGGAGAGACTGGAGACATTAATAACGGTACTTGGTGCAATTATAATAGATAGCTTCTATCTGAGGATTGTAAATCGCTGTGCAAGCCTGGCAAGCACATTGCTAAGTGTTTTTGATACTCCCATTTGAAAGTGAGACCATCATCTTGAGAACAGGCTCATACACTTAGATACTGGAGCAGGGAGGACGTAAACAATCAAGATCATACAGGACAGAAGGCAAGCCTTGGAGAGTCAACTCAGATTCGAAGTTCATATGCTTTTAAACAATCTAAATAAAAAGAAAACACAAACAGGCTGCTCTAAAAGAATAAAAAAAACCAACACACATGGACTAAAGTTTGGGGGTTCGGGTTTTGTTTTGTTGGGGTTTGGTGTTCTCTTTCCCCAAAATTAAACAACACATTTGGTACATCAGCACAGAGAAACTCACGTGAATGGATGGAGCTCTCCAGACATGACCAAGACTCAACACATTGCCGGAGCAAGCTTTCCAAGAGTAGGGAGTTTCAAGCAAAGGACTGATGTCTCACAAGCCCAGAAAGATTTTTGGGTATTTTTGGTACTGCAGACACACTCACACTTACGCACACATTTATTAGAATATTAAACAACAATACCTCAGGCTGTACCCTATATGGAAAAATTCTATGGAGAGGTAGAGACTTACAGCCTAAATCAGGCAAAGCAGAGAGAGGGTGAGAGGAAAAAAGACAGAAGTCACAAAAATACAGCCAGAGTCAAGGTCACCTAAACTGACTTACAAACTGATTATGGGCAGAATAAATCAGCAGCTCTGAAGCTGATACGGGAAGGAAGGGAAAAGGGGAGGACAAAGCAAAATACGTAAAACAAGGCGACTTAACACTGCTGAAAGAGTTTCACCACATGAGAAAACAACACAAAAACTCATCTAAGAAACTGCCAGCCAAGAGTGAACGAGAGCAGGGTAGTTGCAGAGACAAACATTTTTCTCTTTTGGTGGACAGTACTGCAAAAATATTATTGCCCAAGCTCCCTGCACCTTTCCATTCCCAGCCACATTGTTCGAAGGTCTTTCTGTAAGGACCAGGAGGGATGCAGTCAGCAAAAAGAAGACAACAGAGGCATTAGCACTTGTCTAGGACATTTGAGGTATTTATGGAGAACAGAATTCAATTGTCTAAATTATCAGCCCTAGGGAAATTGTTTTGGAGTTCTCATTCAAGCTGTTACTCAGGATGTATTTTGTCCTTCAGAAGAACCTGAAGCCGGTCCTGCCATGTGAATTCTTTGAAAATAAGATAATGGATTATTTTAAAATGATTCTTCAGAAAGACTGGGTATATTTTAAAGATTTCCAGTGAGGCACTCTGGCCCTACATATTCCAGTTTAAAACAAAGCGGAATCACTCAATCAGTAGTTATATGCAAAAATATTTGGGTTAACAAAACACCGTCCCATTAAACATTTCCATAACTTCCAGAAAAATCCACAAGTCATCTGACACCAACTTGGATATCTCTTGAGAAAGTACTGAGCATATGCCAACCTCCCTCAGTGATGAGCTCAGTGCTAAGGTGTTTAAGGTCCATGATTATGCATCATTTGCTCAAAATGGCCTATTTTTGCTTTCATGCTCTTGAATGAGATAGTAAAATGGAACACTTTTTTCAGAAAATCAGAACTGAATCACTCATGCATGGCTGCAATCATTACTTGTATCTCACTGGCATCTCAAGATCTCAGGAAAGTGTGACACTCCTCTTGGAACGTAGATTAAGAGACATCACCTCCCCCAAAGACCTTTCACTTAGATAAGAGACACATGCATGTGAGGAACTCCAGAGCATCCCTGCCTGGTATCATAGAGAGAGACCAGTTTATCTGAGCCTTTATAAAGTATGCGACAAAACCTTGCAAAGGGAGATGAGGGAAGAATTTCAGAGATTGAAACAGTTTTTAACTGTTAACTGGGTAACTGGAGGTTGGAAAAATAGCAAGGGCCATCATACACTGCGACAGTCCCCAGCTGTCAACTGGGGACACCCAAACCAAAATAGCTTTTAAAAGGCATTGCTTTCCCACTTGAAGTAAGTTTTCCACATCTTTACTGCTGCTCTTGGCTGGCCAGGAATTCAGCACACACAAGTGCTGTTCATCTCTCACACCACACTGTAGTGTGTGTGCTGTGACTTGAGTCCAGCTCCTGATTTCACACAGGAGCTGGTACCCATCACTCATTGACCGAGCAAAGCTGACACCAGCCTGCTTCATTGGAACACAACAGCCGGGCCTCGCTTGTCTCCCCTGCGCTGACAGGATGACCTGGAAATATTCCTACCTTTTCCTTCCCTTGTTTTTTTTGGTTTTCCTTCAGCTGCTGCAAACACAGACTGCATCCTCCTGTTCTGTTGTGCTATCATTTCTTACTCTCCAAGCGCACTTTCTCTTCTCCCACCATATTCATCCTCCATAATTCCATATTCTCTTAAGATCCTTTCCTCTTTGCCAGGTTTCTTAATTACCCCAAACAGGCCATCCACTTGCAGGTACCATCATTTGCCCACCTGATCACGTTTCTCTGGGTATGGCAGAGTTGGATGAGGAATTTTTATTTTCTCCTAACTCTCCACCATTTTCGTTAGGCTGTCCCCAGGCTTCTTGAAATAAGGGAGGAAATAGTGCTCCCCTGCCCCATTCTCACATGGGCTGTTAAAGAAGTTCAAAATTCATGGGAACTGAGCATGCAAAATCAACCCCGAAGGCCAGAACTGACCATACTCTGAATGAGGAGACTTCTTAGAAGAAAATGAAGATTTAATCCACTTAAAGCATGCCAGTCAATTGATAGTCTGTGTGCCACTGCATTCACTTATCCAATGGCAACAAAAATAACGCAGCAATTACACTCATAAATGAAACACTATATACAAAGGATTAGCTCAAGCTTTCTGAGCAGAACTGGACACTCTAATAACCACACAGCCTATCTAAAAAAACTAAATAAAGAGAAAGCCTCCCCGACGTGCACTGCTTATTGACATTTATATAGTGCCAGAACATAAGCAAATATTTTAATCTTTATCTTCATTTCCGTATTTGTCTTAGTTTCTAATAATCACTCTAAGCAGTTCCTAAATTAAATGCTGTTACACTATTCCTCAAAACAGCAAAACCAAAACAAAAGATAAGAGCATTTTTTAAAAGATGTAACAATCAGCAAAAACAATGCATAAAGCCATTATTTTTCACTGGGCTTTGTTGTGACAGTTACCATGGCCAACCCATTAACATATTTGCTGTACAAGTATGGTCATTCCACGGCCTTAATTAACTTTCAAGTGGAGAGTGCTGCGGCTTTACCACTTATTAAATATCCACTACAATAAGTTACAGTTTTACCCTTCCAACCTCACTTAGCCAAGACACCCAGAAGAACCAGCTTTCCATCTGACTGTAATTTTGTAATTGCTTTTTACTGAAATTATGTTGAAACTGGACCCCCTATGTAAATGTATTTTGCCTGGTTCATCTAAAATTGGCCACCCCTAATCAGATCTGGTTGATATTTGATTGAATAAGTGGAAAATTAAGTTTCTCTCTGATAATGCTGTGCTTTTGCCTCTCTTTCATTATGTATAATGTAGGTATTTTGGGGCTGGAATCTGAAAGCGTGCCCCCTAGAGAACAGCAGCCAGGCTCAGGAATGCTGCTGGGAAAGCCGGGCTGCCCCGAGTGCAACACACAAACAGCGCGGTTACACGGAGCACAGCTAATTCCAGCTTTATTCGGGACGAAAATGCTGCGACTGGAGATTGAATCAAGGCAGAATTAGGGTTTGTGATTAGCTGGGCTGAGCTGCTGAGGTGTATTCATCATGATATCATTATTTCCACGTGTGAGCGTCAGAATGCCCCGTGTGTTTAAACTTGTACACTGCCGGCTAAAAGCGACCGAATCCACCTCCACCAGGCGCTCCACAGGGTGGGAAACACGACTCGAGTTCGGGGAAAAAATAATTCCAACAAAGGAGACACGTGAAAAGGCCACAGGAGTGCATCACTGAAAAATACATAAAAATGCAAATTTCCCTAAACTTCATCTTTGGATGGACTGAAGCATAAGTGAGAACTTCAACAAAGCTATAGAAAAAGATGACAGGTCTGAGTTTCAGAAATTTAAGACAGCAGTAGGATTAGACACTTTGGGTTGTCTTCGCATACATTTCTTAGGGGAGTTAATTCCATTTGACATGCAAGACCAAAGCAAGATTACAGAGGCATAGCCCCATGGCGAGGTGTATGCTGTAGCTAAAAGCTGGGATTTGAATAATTGTGCAGGCTTACTCCAAGAATCAGGCGAGAACAGAATGAATGGATTATTACAAGGAACTTTGTACATTTTTAACTGCTGGACTTAATAAAATACCCTGTGTGTAAGACTGGTATTATGGTCCTTTGCACTCACTCTAGTTGAAGTTTGTGGTAGGATCTATCAAACAGGAGAAAACACAGAAGCTGTTAAAAAAGAATGTGCAATGAAGAACTGGGCAGGGCCGTGCACCACGCCATCTTCTGAGGGAAGCAAATTTGGAGAGCTTTAGTTCAAAATATTCAGGCCCTAAAAAGTTAAAGGGAATTCATTTTCTGCATAAAAGAAGGTTGAAGGAACACAAGAGATCGGATCAAAAAAATGAGGGGGGAAAAAAAAAGGAAAAAAAAAAAAAAAGGGAAGTTTTTATTTCACTGTTTCAGCTTGTTAGCCAGATCATTTATTACGGAGAAAGATTACTAATCCACACATCATTTTTTTTTAAATTGACCTCTTCCCTTTGTGTCTGTGGAAGCACTTGTCTGTAAAAGGAGGTAATAGCTGACTGCTCCTTAGAGTCAGTGATGCTTAATTAACTGTCCAGTGAGAATTATTGAAATACTTATATAATTCTTATTTAGCACTCATTAAAGTGAGGGATACAAATGCTGGACAATGAGAGGTTCAGGAAGGCTTTGAAAAGAGGGAGTTAGTACTCTAATAGCAAAGAATTATGAAAGCCTGCCCATTAACAGTAATAGAGCAGACCTTTCATTTTAAAAGTCACTGACTCAGATCTGGACTTATTTGATATTTTTTTAAAAGCTCCTTCATCCAACCCCCAGCGACAGACGATCTCCTGCACTGCTAGCCAGACTGAGCAGCCGGTGAGCCAAGGAGGGAACTGGAGCTCCCCTCCCTCCCTGTGCCACTGCTGCGGCTGCTCAGCCCACGCTCCCTCGGCTGGTTTGGCACAGCTTCTGCCCGACCCCCAGCTGCCCACAACCTCCCAAAAATCACCAGCGGCTGAGAGGCCCCAACAGCTACGACAGAACCGGTGCAATGACTTGTACCACATCAGTATCAGCCAAACACGCGCACTGCCTTACAACTGCCTTTCCTTGCATAAAACACATCCGCGATTATCACTGCTCAGAAACAGCATCTCAGGAGGTTCCCATTTTGCCCTAAAAAATAATTTCCATTTCATTTCAGCGGCTGCTTCGGAAGCGCGTGATGAGTATCCTGAATAATTTGGCAGCTTCTAAAATGGAGATGAAGAGGCTGCTGGGTACCGAGCAATGGCAAGCTTCAACCCCACCTCTACCTTACTCTGTAACAGGCTACGGTACAGAAAATGAACTAAATTCATCAGTACCCTCCGTGAGACAAAAAGAATATGCATGTGCATCTGATGCTCAATCAAACCTCTTCAGAAATAGATGGCTAATAAGAATTAATTGGCCCAACTTCAGAAGGCTTCTTGTTCTCCAGCTGGGATTACAGAGGTCCCACAGATCAACAGTTTGTCGTCAGAAAATTCACCAACAATGAAGAACAAGTTCACCATCACTGTTTGGAGGCTTTGCAGGTTCATTCCCCCTCAGAAGGTGTGCTGCATTCCTCTCTCCAATATGGGTATTGTCAAAAGTTCTTGAATCTACAGGAATTCACTTAGAAATGAAGCTCAGATATCCTTTCTATTCATATAATGATTGATGAAACACGAGGGAAAATAAATTGAATTATGTTAAATCTCCCAGGGAAACATAATTAAGCTGTAAAGCATTCCCTTGAAATCCTCGTAGCACTCAGGCTGTGTCTCCTACTACATGATCAATAATAATATTAAAGGCAATTATTTTGAAGGACTGGCATGAACTTTCAGCTTTTACTATGTTTTATACTATTAAAAGCTAAGGATTTGCTTGGCTCCTATATCTGTGAAATCCTTCTATAATTTCAGCACAAGGATTCCAATGCATCATGGCTGGGAATTTTTCCTTCTTCCTTGGTACCTAATGCAGCTCTTCATTCTAAAATCTGTATGTGTGTGTATAGTTCACTACATGAAGTTACAGAAACCACACTGAACATAGCAAACATTACACCCTCACCCAAAATCCAGAAGCTGGCCAATTGCACGGATTATGCTGGTTTCAATCCCACTTTAACTGGAATTCTAAGGATTAAATATCTGTACGTGTGAATTTGATTAAATGTCCACCAACATGTGCCTCCATCAGCAAATCAAAACATGGCAAACACTTCCAGTTTGCCAAGCAGAAGATGAGGCAAGAATTCTGGGAGAAAAATCATGACAGACATTTAAAAAAAAACTGGGGATCAGGAAACAGTAGGAAGAAATAAAATTTGATACTAGAAGGAAATAGTACCAGCAATTTTCCAAAGGAATTTTGTCATAGATGGAGTTTGTGGACAAAAAGGCCTGGGAAAAAAAAAACCTTGGCTGGTGAACCATGACTCTTATTTTTGCAACAAAATTAAGTAGACGATGATTGTGTGCTATTAATGCCTACAGATAAATATAAATAATTAGTGTGTCATATACATGTATTTTTAGCATATATATTTATGAATACCTATGAAAGACTATGCATACATTCTGGTTTTAACACATCTTGACCAGAAACATTAATTCAAACGCGATTGTGAAAATGACATAAAAAGCAAGATAGTTCTGAGCAGCTCTAAAATTCAATCCCAGGCCCCATCCCTAAAGAGTGACCAAGACTTTCATCAAATGTCATAAGCTCTGAGCTGTGGATTTTTTCAAAGAGAACTCTCACTGGGCAAATAGCTTCCAGGTCCAGTAATGCTTGTCAAGCTCCCAGGTATGGAAAGGAGATGGACTTCTCAAATGAATTTGAAAATATATGTTACAAAGAAAACAAAAGGCTTCCTCAGAAAGCAGACATTGGATTTGGAACACTAAATACTATTATGAAAGCATCAAATAGAGCAACAATAATTAGAATACCTTGGTATTCTGGAAGCTGCAACAATAGGTGTAAGTACCAGGATCCAAGATGTAAATAAGTCAGGCGTTTGCTTGTTCTTTTAATAACAGAGGCATTGAGAAGGCAAATTTCAGACCCTGCAGAAGAAGGCACATAATTTCTGCACAGAAAGATTCACAAATGAGTTTCATCCTAAGAAAGATCAGAGTAAAATATACGAAGCAAGATGACATAATGGGCTGTAGCTTAAATGCAGCCCCCAATGGCCCCCTGTTCTGCAAACCAGGCTTTGGGTAATTGAATGTAAGACGAAGCAAAAATACAGAAAAGGCCAAGCTGGAGAATAAAAATGCAGTGTGTGTAACAGCACTGAGAGGAGTACAGCTCTGTAGAACTGATTAATAAGAAGAGCAGTGAACAGTACAGAGTGGATTTGCAGAGATTAGAATGTTGCAGGCTTTGTCCAAAAGATTGTATAAAGTTCTTATTGGTTTTGAATTTAAATAGGGTAAAATTTATCTAACACTATTAATGTTTCCCTTTGACCTTTAAATATCTCTTGCCTCCTCCCCCCAAAAAGGACACTTTAAAGCACAATGTTTTACCCTGCACTGTTTTATACCTCCTGAACACACGTGTGTCCATGTGCACACGCATGCATGATCTCTGCTATTCCTCTGCACTGTCACAGCCATTATGGACAAAGTGATTGACACCGGCAGCCAAAATCATGAGGACACACACTCTGATCAACCTTTCGAGTCATGTTCCTGCATTAACAAGAGCAGAAATTCCAAACAGGAGACAGCAAGGCAGGAATTTTTTGGGATTTTTTGTTTCAAAGTGCTCACAAACACCCCAGTGGGTCGGGTTTTGTAGCACATGGCAGCTCCACCTCAGAGAAGTTTAAGTCAGCAGTAAGGCATTTTTATAAAAATAGGAAACATAAAAATGGACGGGGCAGTAAAACTGAGAATAATATTCCGAAACCAGAAAACTACAGGCAGCAACAGGACACTGAGTGAAGATGGCAGCATCAGAAAAATACAACATTCATGACAAGTTAATGACAGAGACCATCATTTCAGGCAGAATTAAACATTTAATGGATAGATTGCAGGAAAGGCATGAGAATGCAGATATAATTCTCTGGTTATAATGCTCCTTTCAAGATGTCTCTGAGGCAGGACTACTGTAGATCAGCTACTGTGTTTGGGAGAACTTATAGCTCTTCATCACAGGAGATAAGGAGTGGTACTCCATCTGGAAACACTCACAGGAGCTACACGTGGGGAAAACAGGTGGGCTTTATTTACATCAAGGTGAAATATTTTCCATGGACTTAAAACCAGGAGAGAAAGCCACAAGGCATGTTCCTAAAACCAAAGTGCATCAGGACTAGCTAGGAGAAGACATGAACATAAAATGATCCAAGCCCTTCCAACACATAAATACGTTGCCAGCAACAGAAATGCTGTTTCTCAGTCCCCAAGCTCCTGCCATTGCGGAGGGGTCAGACAGGATTTTTAAGATGTGGCCACAGCAAACTGGGTTTCCTCATCTAACTTTCCCGGTCTAAAAGACGGAAATGAGACACCCCTCTTCCTATGGAGCCTGTGGAGGGGCACAGGCAGAGAAAAAAGGGAATCAGCCCGAGGAGTGACTGTGCAGAGCCATGAGGATTAGTCTAGAACGTGGTATTTGGGAGGAGAATTTCACATACAAACATCCAGAAAGCTCTAGAGCTAGCTTAGGCGAGTCTCCCCTTCAGCCAGCCTTAGCTGGTGCTCCTCTGGGCATTTTGGATACCTCTATGAATTCCCCTCTGGAGTCTGAGTAAATTTCAGGCTTTGGAAAAAATATACATAATCTATTTAACAGATAAATGATTAAAGAAGACAATAATAATATATAGTAATATTAAATGTAGGTTTTCCTGCCTCCACACATGCTCACCAATGGCTTTTCCTATATACAAAGCTGACTGAAGGGAGGGGTGGGGTTGAATAACAAATCGGTGAGATACAATCACATCACTCACAATCACATAATGGACTATATCCCAATTTTCAAAAGGCATAAAGTATCCTCATTAATACGATAAGTGCAGCAGTCAAATCAGTACTATGATTTTATCAGGGTTTTTGACTGTACATGAATTAGAATATAAAATGCATACAGAATTTTTAATGGGAAGGCTTTAACATTCTATGAATGTATTTCTTACTGTCATTTACATCGCATTAAAGTGAAATTCCACATAAAAGCAGAAAGAGAATACTCTACGTCCTAAATTACAGTTTTTCATAGTTGTCATGTCCACATACTGGGAATCTTATTCACAAGCTGTAATAATATCTTAAACCTGAAAAGGGTGCGGTGCTGCTCTGTTTGTTTGGTATGTCTGGCAGGTGAAGTTGTCACACAACAAGGTCACATGGTCAGGATGCAGCCTACAGGGATTTTTTGGGGGATGCAATTGTATTCCCTGCCTGTG
>WAAG01031221.1:44998-70838 GCA_013390105.1 Tichodroma muraria | reverse complement strand
CTTGGCACGGAAACGGGCCTGCTTGGACAAGCTGAACCACAGAGGTGGGAGACCAGCAGAGTTTACTGCAGCATAGGGCTTTTTCCTTTCTCCAAAGGAGAGAAGTTCAGGCAGCAAGAAATGCTGCTTTCCCCGTTCTGATGGCACCTGAGCCGAGCCGGGCCGGGCCAGGCCAGGGGAACGAACGCCTGTGCTCGTAAACCCCACCCAGCACTCCGCAAACACGGAAACCGAGCATACACAGAGCAGAAAAACAGTCCACATCTTTTCTCTGGGAGAAATCATGGGAATAAATTCTTCAGCAAAGGTTTTCACTGTGCCTTCAACTCCAGCCTGTTAGAGGCCAAATTTTGAGTGGCTGATACAGCAGCTGACATCCCCCAGCCTCCCATGCCTTCCCTTTCTCATCTCTACCAGGCAACAGCACTTGGGCCGGTGCTTTTCTAGGCTGCCTGTCCTTGGAATTACTGGTGCTGTAACGGGAAGGGAGCATGCACCAAATGTGGGGATGCCCACACCCATTCCCAGACTCATAGGGGGGATTTGAGGGAACTGGTGAGGGGGAAGACAGTACATACAGTGTCTATATGGACCCTGCAGCTGCCTGAGGGAGCAGGAGAAAGCACAGATGAATCTGTTCTTGTGTGGAGAAAGAGCATGGGGCTGGGTATTTCTGGCACGGTGTATCCGCCAGCTCCTCCTGCAGTTGATGCCCCAGCCCAGGGCTCAGGACAGGCCACAGTTGGCCTTGCAAACACGAGAATGTCTTTCTCCAGGTCAGAGGATACCAGTCTATTAATAGTTGTTGACATGCCGGGCTGGAGATTTTTTGTCAGCCTGGAGACAGCCACTGAGCCCAGCTGGAGCAGCACTCCCACAACAGTGGTCTGTGGGCACGGAGAGCAAGGGACCACCCTGTGCCCATCTTTGTCAAGGTAGGTTTTAATGTCACAAAGCAATATTTTGGGATCCTCAGGTACCTCAGTAATGCAGCCAAATTCTGGGACATGTTCTTTGCTCTCTCCCTGGGTGCTGAGCAAGGGGGGAAGAGTAGCATCAGAAACATTCTGGGAAGGTCTGAGTAATTTGTGTGCATTTTGCAACACGGGGCAATGACCAGGCTGACAGAGGTTGAATCCAGAGGCTCCCTAGGCTGCCTCTCTGCTGCTGGGAGGGAGCCAGGCTGGGAGCTGCTGCTGACCACCAAGGGGAGGGATGGGGCTGGCATCTTCAGGTTTGGTTCTTGGAGTGTTTGGTATAACTCAAGCCCCAGAAACAGGGCTGAATGAATCTGGTCCCCCACTGCTCAGGGACTGCTGTGGGAACAGACTGAAGCTGAATTAGCAGTGGGGTGGCATTCACATGCAGACACTGCTGGAAGCCAGCACTGCATTGAGAGCCAAGGCGCTTCACTGGACAAACCTGGGAATGTTTTGTGCCAGAGTCAAGCCCTGGTCCCCTCTGAGCCATCTGTAGTCTTGACCCAGGGATCAGAGCACAGAGTAGCATTTCTCTGGCTGGGAAAGCTCCTGGCTCCTCCTGGCATGCTTTAGGCTCGCCACAGCTGCTGCCAGCTGGCCCTGACACATGGCAGCTGCATGCCCACTGTTCCAGGGACCTCCTTGCAACAACCCCCTGCCATGGCACCGTCGTGACCCTCCCTGGACAGTTATCTGAATGCCCAGAGGACAGGGAAGCCTCCACAGCTGCCCATGCCCACCCCACCCATCACCTCCAGCAGCTCTCCACAGTGCTCCCACCAGGCATGAGGCTGCTGCTCTCCCCTATCCCAGTCTTGTCCCTGCTCTGTTTCCCTCTCCAAGTCATTGCACATGGGAAAGAAAAAACCCTAATGAACAACTCAAATCACAAAAACAAGCACAGCGAACAGGCAGGGGACATCTGCTCAGAGACCTGCTGCCTGAAAGAAAAAAAAAGGGGGACAAAACCCTCCTCCTAAACCTGCAAGATACATCTGTGGTCTCTTAAGCTGGGGCAGCACTACCAACCAGGGACTTCTAAAGCAGAGTATGGCCATCAGGAGCTCCTGCACAGGCAGGAGGGTTGGTCTCTGATTGCTGCTGGATTTGCAAGGAAAAGGTCATAAAAACATCATTGCAATTGGCTGAGTCATCTATCTAGAACAGAAACTCCCTAGGTCTGAACAGAGCTAGAGAAGATCTGCATAGGAGGAATTCAATCTGCCTGGTTGGTGTCAAACAGGGTCTGGATGGCTCTGGGAATGGGGAGCTCTGTGGGCTCTCTAGGTACAGGCAGCTGATGCCAAATATCCCTTGCACTTGGCATGGGCAGTGGGAATCTACCCTCACATGAGGACAACCCCACCCCCCCACCAGTGCCCCAGGACTGGGGTCTCCCAGGGAAACAGGCTCTTGGTTTGCTTTCAGCAGGGGCAGGGCAGAGAGCGGCTGCATTTGGCTCCTCCTGGAAAAGGGCACAGCTCAGCTGAGGCCATGGCAGTGCTGCAGCCGATGGCAGAGCCTGCCAGGGCTGGATCCCCCAGCCCACCAACCCCCTATGGGCAGGATCACACCAAAACTCTGGGTGATCTCCCTGGCTGGTGCCTTGTCAGGGTCCCCTCCTGGCATGGAGGCACCTGGGGGCTTCTGGGCAGCAGCAACCTGAGCTGGAGATGCTGATGCTGCTCCCAGACTGACAGAAAGTTGAGACCCGTCACTGGGAGAGGAAAGGGAAAAGGGAAGAGCAGGTCAGGGGCTGCTGCAGTGACCACAGGGCTGGGCACCATGAGCAGAGCATGGGGACCAGGGGAGAAAAAATGAAGGGCAGAGCTGCTCCCATGTGATGTAAGCTCATCTGCTGACATCTCAAGGGTTTGCCTAGCTCTGGAGAGACAAGGTGCAGCAGAGGCTGTGGGAAGCCAGTTCTGTTGCTTTCCTCACCTGCAAGATCAATTATGAGCCAGCCATCCTCCTCCTCCTCTTCCTCAACAAAGGGTTTGGGCTCCTCAAGACCCTCTGGCGTGTTGCTGTCACTGAAGAAGAGGCTGGTGAGACGCTGAAACATGGTGGGGAGCAGTCCAGCAGGATGGATGGGGAGATAGAGCTACTGGTGGGCACCAGCTTCCAGGCACAGACACAAGAGAGATGGGCAGGGAGGGGAAAAAGAGCCCTTGAGGTCTCAGTGACAGAGATGCTTGGCTGCCAGAGAAATCAGAGCGAAGTGGTGTGCAGTGCAATTGTGAGGTTCTTCACTTGGCTTCAGTGTAAAGGCCTGTAAGAGGGAGAGAAAAAGAAACAGCACATTAAAACAGGCTGGCAGTGTGGCCCTCATGCATCCCAGGGGCTCGGATGGGCTCAAGGGAACAGCAAAAAGGTGGCTCTGGCACTGATCTGTGCCACGGACTGTCCCAGCTGGTGTTGTATCTGAAGGCAGCAGTGAAGGGCTGGGTGCCTGTGCCCTTCAGTCCTCACCTGCATCAAGCCCTACATTGTGTCCCCATCCTCATGGGTGGGGTGTCCCAGGAGACCCATCCCCAGGATGTGGCAGGGACAGAGCAGACATTCCCTAAGTCAGGCAAGCGTACCAAGTTCCTCGCAGCAGGCAGGGCAAGGGCAGCATTGTCACAGAATCCCAGACTGGTTTGGACTGGGAGGGACCTTAAAGGCTCATCTCATTCCACCTCTGCCATGGGCAGAGAGACCTTCTACTATCCCAGGTTGCTCCAAGTCCCATCCAGCCTGGCCTTGGACACTTCCAGGGATCCAGAGGCAGCCACAACTGCTCTGGACAGCCTGTGCCAGGGCCTCACCAACCTCACAGAGAGGAATTCCTTCCCAGTATCTCATCCAATCCTGCCCTGTCAGTGGGAAACCATTCTCTTGTCCTGTCACTCCAATCCCTTTTCCAAAGTCCCTCTCCAGCTTTCCTGGAGCCCCTTTAGGCACTGGAAGGGGGTCCGAGCTCTCCCATGAGACTTCTCTTCACCAGGTTAATACCCACAGCTCTCCCAGCCTGTCCCAGAGGTGAGGGGCTCCAGCCCTTGGAGCATCTCTGTGGCCTCTTCTGGACTCACTCCAGCAGCTCCACATCCTTCTTATCTTGGGTCCCCAGAGCTGGAGGCAGCTCTGCAGGTGGGTCTCAGCTGAGTGGGCAGAGGGGCAGAATTCCTCTCCCCATCTGCTGCCCACACTGTGGGGACAAGCCCAGGATGATATTGGCTCTCTGGGCTGCCAGCACATACTGTTATTCATATCCAGCTTCTCATCCCAGCCCTTTGTGGGTCTCTGCTTCACCTCTGCTCAGCTCATCACTGTTTTATCCCTGTGAAATCAGATTCCCTCCAGTGTGGGGGGAGGTCAGCACTTAATTTCATTAATGACTGCCAAGGTCCTGGCAAGGCACAGGAATAACAGCCAAAAGGTGCAGAGTGTTATTTGTGTGTTATTTGTGTGCCTCTTGGTCCAGAGATATCAAAAAAGCATTAAAAGGCCATAAAATGCCATCAGGAGCTCAGTGCAGTAAGAGGGGACAGTCGGGTGCTGCTGTGCTTGGCACACTGATGTGGGTGCATTTAAAGGGTAAATCTCCATTTCATGGCAAAGCCCCAGTTCAGGGCCCTGTCGACCAAGGGGTCATGGAGCTTGAGGAAAACTCTATCTGCTCTAGGCAGCGTGGAATGGGAGGGGCGCAGAAGGCATCATGTGTCCATACACCCCCCCAGTTCTCCAGCAGGTCAAGTTCTAGCTCAGCCCTGCTGCCCCATGAAGTGACTCCCCCAGTCCCAGCATCCTGGGAAGGTGGCTGGCCCGGGCACTGCAGTTCTGGGGCTCAGGCACTCTTTTATTCATCCCTGTGGGATGGCAATGCCTTTTGCAATCTCTCATATGCCTTGGGAGGAACAACATCTGCTCTCCAACACAGAAAATGAGAAATCAAAGGAGCTTTCTCCCTGGATGGGATCCCCTGAACCTCAGGGGCTCTGATCTCGGACACTCCCAGATGCAGAAGGGAGTGATGGAGCACAAAGCAGCCTGGCAACACCCAGCTCTCTCTCCCTGGCATGGCCAGGGCAGCAGTGTGACATTATCTGTCCCCTAGAGCAGGTCTCAAACCCCCGGTGACTTCAGTTGCCTCAGAGGCACAAGGCAAACCACAAGCCACAGCCATGCCCAGCTGCAGATTGCAGTGCTCAGGGGTCCAGCCCAGCTTCCCACTCACTCTGGGATGGCTCAGCTGAAGCTTGTGGAGCCTCTCACCAGGAAGAATAGGTCAGGGAGGACTCTGCTCTGTGTCCTAAGAGGGTCCCTGGCTTTCCCTGGAGGCACTGAGCAGGGAGGGTTTGGGCACTGAGACATGACAGAGCTGTTTCTCTGACCCCACAACCACCATAACCATATCAAAGCCTCAGCCATTGCTATCAATTAAATTAGCTGGACACCCCCTTTACCTGGATCATTAAAGCATAATAATATAAGTTAGGGAGAACAACTCCAAGAGGGGCTGGTGCCCAGCTGTGTTTTGAATGGACTCTCGTGTGCTCCAGGCTGAGCACCGTGGGAGTTCCCTCCCATGGGACATCCGTGTGCACCCATCCCCACCAGGCCAGCCCAGCAAAGGCCACCCTGGCCAGCCCTGAGGGCTGTGGCACACAGCCACAGCTTCATCACACCAGCTCAGCCTGGAAACCTGGCACCTGCCTGAGCACTCGCCTAGTCAGTAAATATCTTTTAATATGACATGAATATTTTTAAGAAGTTTATTAAATATCTAATTGTGGCAGAAACTCCACAGCTCCCAGGTTCCTGCTGGTGATGTCCCAGTCTCCCACTCTTTGCTCCTCCCCAGGCACCTGGCCAGGAGGGATTTGGGCAGCTCGTGGCAGGCACAGGGATCACAGGGGGGCAGTCCCCCTAGGCCACCATGGCCCTGGCTCAGTGTGAGGCCAGGAGTGGATTCATGTACTTGTTGAGCTGGAGCATTGCCAGGCTGGCAAAAGTGGCGAGCCAAAGCTGACCCCAGTGTTTCCAGGCAGGTCCTTAGGATGACACAGTGGGACTAGGGCCAGCAGGTCCCCTGTCCTGTGCCCCAAGCCCACGACACTAGAAGGACACTGTCAATGCTCTTGAGTTACCTCATGCAATTGTCAGCCCTTCTGCCTGTCTAGATATGGATGTCACCCAACAGCAAAGCTGGGGACAAGATCTGGCACACAGGGACAGGGGAAGACAGTGGCCCCAATCTCGTGCCAGGGGAAGGTCACCCAGAAAAGCACCCAAGCAGCTACCAGGCCAGGGGCTGAGCCAGGCAGGGATTTTCCCTGTTGCCTAAGCAAAGTTAGCCTGGAATGTTTCGCTGCAGTGAGTGCTTCCCATGCTCTGCAGGCTTGGCTTTGGGAGTTCCTCCAGAGCAAGCTCAAAGTCAAATGACCAATAACACAGTCAAAACTTTTTTGTTTTCCTTTGTTAAATCATGAGAAACGCTTTCACAGGACAGTAGGAGAGCTGTTCCCGCAGGAATAGCTCAGAGCACCTACGTGCTTAGGGACCAGCCTCCAGAAAATTGCAGGATGCAGGCAAGGGAATTAAGGTACCTGGACTCCCCAGGTACCCACCCCAACCCAGAGGTAATTTGTTCTTTTCTGAAGACACAATACATGCTATTATTTTTGATTGTCCCCTCTCCCAAATTTAACTTCTTAAGTTAAGGCACGGGGGCTGACAGGCAGCTGCCATAGCTCCGGAGGAAGTGGGAGAGAGTTAAAATCTCCCCTAAGAGCAAAACTTGAAATGGATAATTTTAAAGGATCATTCCCCAAAGAATCCAAGTAAGTCTCCAGCTATCACCTTCCCTAAGCCAGGGGACATGGGGTGGCCCTGACCCCCTTCCTGGTACAAGGGAGTCTGTGCCATGGGTGGGCTACAGTGGCAGGATCAGCCCCGTGGTGGTGCCCAGGGAGCTGCAGAACGCTCCTGGCAAAGCCTTCAGGATCAAACCTGTAGGGTGAAGGCAGGAACAAGGCCAAAAGGCAGGGAAGGGCCAAAATGAGCATTAATCCTCCCCCTCATTTTGTCCTGTCTCCTCTGAAAGACTCAGGTTAAAGCAGCAGGATGAAGCTCTAATCTTCAAAACTCTCAGCAGGTTTGTGGATGGCACTGAGCTGTGTGGAGCAGTCAATTCAGCAGATGGAAGGGATGGGGCATCCAGAGGGCCCTGGGCAGGCTGGAGGAGTGGGCTCACATGAACCTCATGAAGTTCAACCAGGCCAAGTGCAAGGTCCTGCACCTAGGTCAGGGCAGCCCCAGCACCAGTACAGGCTGGGGGCTGGGTGGGTTGAGAGCAGCCCTGGGAGAAGGACTTGGGGGTGACAAATTGGATGTGACCTGGCCATGGGCAGTGGCAGCCCAGAAACCAACCCTGTACTGGGCTGATCCTACAGCGTAGACAGAGGTGAGGGGAGGATTCTGCCCCTCTGCCACTCAGGTGAGACCCCACCTGAAGAGCTGCCTCCAGCTCTGGGGACCCAAGATAAGAAGGATGTGGAGCTGCTGGAGTGAGTCCAGAGGAGGCCACAAAGATGCTCCAAGGGCTGGAGCCCCTCACCTCTGGGACAGGCTGGGAGAGCTGTGGGTATTAACCTGGTGAAGAGAAGTCTCATGGGAGAGCTTGGATCCCCTTCCAGTGCCTAAAGGGGCTCCAGGTGAGCTGGAGAGGGACTTTGGAAAAGGACCTGGAATGCCAGGACAAGGAGCAACAGCTTCCCACTGGCAGAGGGCAGGGATGGATGGGATACTGGTGTGAGGGTGGGGAAGCCCTGGCACAGGTTGCCCAGAGAAGCTGTGGCTGCCTCTGGATCCCTGGAAGTGTCCAAGGCCAGGCTGGACAGGGCTTGGAACAACCTGGGATAGTGGAAGGTGTCCCCTGCCCATGGCAGGGGTGTGGGATGAGATGCTCTTAAGGTCCCTTCCAACCCCAACCAGTCTGTGAGTCTGCAATCTCCCACTCCCCTAGGAGGGAGGAGTTCCTGGCCTTGAGCTGCTCCAGACCCTCCCTGGCAGCCACCAATTTCCTCCATCAGCTCATTGTGGAGGGCTCAGGGTGACCTGCTCAGTCCTTCACAAGGCAAGAGACTCCTTGGCTAGCTCCTGCTCCAGCAAGACGGCCATGTGCCACCTCTGTCCCTGCAGGTTCCACCAAGCACTTTCTCTGGCTAGGGCAGCCAGTAGCAGATCAAACTCTGAAGTTTATCCAGGTATTTGGAAAGCTTCTGCTTTCCCTGCAGCAAACATTTGCCCCATTTACACCAGGGCATGGAGGGCCAGCAGCCTCAATGGGAACTGCAGCGCGGCAGGGACCGACTGTGTCCCTGACAGAGGATTGAAGTCAATCTGTGCCTCATCACCAGGCAGAGGTGGTGCCCACAGAACCAGTTTGGACCAGGAGATGGCTTGTCTTCCTCTCAGGTCCCTTCTTCCAGCTTTCCTATGTCTGCACATCTGTGGGGGAGGTGTGTCCCACCTCGGGACACAAGGGTACTGCCCATGTACCACATCTTTGGGGCTGAGCTACCCCAGAAACCACACAGTGATCCCCTGTCCTCTGCCAGAGCCACACCACCACCACAGGACAGCTGCCATCCTTCCCTGGCTTCCACAAACCCCCTTACTCAGCATGTCAACCCCATTCCAGGCACTGCCAGCACAAGGGGACAGCCTGCCAGGGACACTCACTTGGAGACAGAAGAGTTTCTAAATGAATTATGCTTATCAGAATCCTTCCAGAAAGTCCAACAGCACTTTACAACAAGTCAGAAGGTATTAAAAATATTACATTTAAAGTGGAAGTAAGGAAACCACAGTGCATCAAGTTATTTTTTCCCCTTCAGAAAATTCGACACAATAATTAGTTTTCTGAGTCACCATGGCTGCAAATAACCCCAGGAGCTAAGAATAGGGAACAGGCTCGGCAGCAAAGCCCCAGGATGCACCAGGAGTTCCGGGGCAGGAGCTGCAGCGTCGCAGGACTGGCAGCTCTCTAAAGTCATAGTCTGCAAGAACAACAGCAACTGTCTTTGGAAATGGCAACAGGCTCCCTGAAATTTTCCATAAATACTTGGCGGCAGGAGGGATGCTGCTGACAGGCAGCAGGAGCAGTCCTTCCTCGGCATAGCTAAGAATACCCCGCACAGTCATCCTGGCAGGAGGCAGAGGTGCAAATCAGGTGCCTTCCTCCAACCCACTTGGGAAATGGGATTTTCAACTAATTTTGCCTAAATTAGACAAGTGTTTCACAGGCTCACTGTGCTGGATGTACAAAGATCCTAAACCTGACACAGAAACACAAAACACAGGAGAAGGGGATCCAGCAGCTGGGCAGCTCAGGGGAGTTCTGCTCATCACCCCAGAAATGACCAGTGAGTCATCCCTGTGCTGTCCTCTACCCACCCCCATCAAGGGAGGGACCAGAGCTGTCAGGGACCTGTCTGGGACGGTTTGGTGGGGCTGAATTAACAAAGGTTTGGTCCCACAACAACTGTGCTACAGGTCCAGCTGATCCTGTTACTTTGCCAGCAGGCCCATTGATGGGATTCCCTTGGGGGAGCCCTGGGCACAGGGGCAGAGCTGCACCCCGAGGTGCTGCCAGCATGAACAGGCTGATTCCAGCAGAACAGATTCTGAGTCACAGCCAGAGCCTCTTCTATGGCAGATCAGGGGAGTAAAGGGGGGAAGGCAGAAAGCAGTTTGAAAAATCCCAAAAAACTCTTCATCATGAGACTCTTCTTACTAATGGCAGACCAAGATAGGACCTGGAAGGGCTTTCCTCAGCCAGCTCAGGGTCTCAGCAGGGACTGGAGTTCCCACATCCTCCTCCAGATCCCTCCTGAAGAAAGAGATGAATGAGAATGAGGAGATGTTTTTCCCAGAGCTGGTATCTGCATCCATGCCAGCTCCTGTGTCACTGGTGCAGGAAGGTCCTTACCCCAAAGGCAAATGCGACCTTGTACTGTTTGATACCATCACAGCACAGTCCTGGAAAATCTGCCGGTGGCTGGCAGGATCTAGGAAATTTTAGATTTGCCATAAGCTGTGCTATGAAACATTAGAACTTTCCTCTCTGGGATGTGCTGGGTGAAGCATCCCAAGGAGTGAAGCATCCCAAGGAGCTGCACACTGGGAGGGGAACAGCCCACCCTTGCAGCCTCCATAAATCACAGAGACTAAACAGTATCTGGCACACTGGACTTTGACACCCCCAGCAGCTCCCCTCAAGCCCACTCAGGGCCCCCCTCACCAGAGCAGGACTCACTGTGCAGTCAGCATTAAAAACCCCTTAGATACAAGCTTATGTCACAGGGTTTTACAGTCATATTACAGGCAGGTGTTAGCATTTTATTACCTAGGGAAAAACTTTTATATTTTTCCTTTTTTGTTCAGCCAGATAAGCATAAGATGATGCAATGAGTTCCCAGCAGTGACAGTGAGCTACAGCAGACAGCTTTTGTCTTCTTTTGTTGTAGATTTGTTTTTTGAGGGGGGAGAAGGGGGGGTATTTTGGGGGGAGGAAATATAAAAGGAGAGGAAAGATTTATTTTAAAGCAAAACAACACAGTTCTTGGCACTCTGTAGATTAAGCCTGGTGGGAAAGGAGGCCCAGCACTGTCCTGTACCAGAGCCCAACACCTGTTTCTGGGAGGGTTTCTGGGATGGTTTCCTACCCCAGCAAAACCTTGGCCAAACAAGCAACAGCATTTGGCACCTGCCCAGCTCAGCCCTCGTTGGTGCCGCTTCAGCACTGGCTATTGCTGGGCTCAAGGGAGACAGTTTAATCCACTATTTTGGGATGCCAGGGTGACAGTCTCTTTGCTCAGGTACTCTGAGCAGGGCTGTAGCTCCCCTACACAAATATTGTGTAGGGGAGCTACAGCCTATTCATGCATACGTATATGCATAAAAGATTTACAAGAGCAAAAATGCCCTTTTTAACACATTTGTACACTCAACAAAATCCAAGTTCTTCCACAATGAGTCCCCGCAGATGGGAGCAGGATTAGTTTCCAGGACCTGCCAAGCTCAGCCAAGCTGAGGTGAGAGACATGAAATCCAGAGGAAAGTTGCCATTTTAGGACTTAGGACTTTTTCAAGCTGTCCCAAAGGAGGTGCCCTTAGAGCAGCAATAGCAGAAGGACATGCTGTGTTTGGTACATGAGGGGCTTCTGGGTTCAGCATCCTGAGATGTGGTGGAGTTGCCCCATGGCACAAACCGCAGCCTGGCACTGCCAGCACCCTTCCCCTACCACGCATGGCCCCTTCCCGGGCAGCACAACTGAACTCCATAAAAATATCAAAGCATACGTCTGAATCTCATTAAAACTGGTGGGATTTACAAAGACCATCAAGGTCTAAAGACAGAGGGATTTAAATCCAAAGCACCAAGGATTTGTTGGAAATAAGTTAAATAGATAATACTTTTCTGTGTTAGAGATTTACATCTATTTACATTCTTTACACAAATTTATTTGATATAGTATACTATAAACGCTGTATTTTATACATTATATAATATATAGTACAGGAAGGTGTCCCTGCCAGGACACCCCCCTGCAGGATGTTAGAACAAGATGATTTTTAAGGTTACTCCCAACCCGACTCCTTCTGTGATTCTATGACATATTTCATATATTGACACACACTTATATTTATATATTCACATTCCTTTTCCAAAGCGCCACGTTTTGCACCCGAAGAGCGTCTAAACATCACGGCGGGAGACACATCCGCGTTTCCTGCTGAGAAAAGCCACAGCAGCGACTGGCGCGGGAGGGACACGGGAGCCACCCACGCGTGACCATCGCGGACAAGTCCCACGTGCCACGCTCGCCACCGCCCCCGGGCCGGCGGGGTCACGGCGGGACAAGGGGGGGCAGCGATGTGACGTCTCAATGTCATATGCAAATGAGGCGACGTCACCACAGCGCAGCCAATGGGAGCGGGAAACGACCGCGAATCTTAATCCGGTGATGAAGAAACAAACAACAGGCGCGGGGGGGCCGAACCGACGGGTCCCGGGTCGCCCCCACCACCCCCGCCGGACCCCTCCCCGCACGGGCCGTGCGAGCACGCCGAGTCCAAATCCCGCGGCCCCGGCGCGGCCCCGACCACGTCCCGCGGGGACTCACCGGCCCTGCGTGTCCCGGGCGGCGGAAGGCGCTGCGGTGGTGCTGAGGTGGTGTCGCTGTCGCTGTCGCTGTCGGTGCCGCCGCTGCTGCCGGTGGGGAACCCGCGGTTCTGCCGAGCGCGCGCCGCTCCCCCGCACAAATCGGCACCTTCCGACAGCTGATCGTGACGTCACAAAGCGGCCCCGCCCCGCCGCAGCAGCAGCCAATGGGAGCGGGCGCAGGGTGGGCGCGGCGCGCCCCGGGGGTCCCGGGTGGGAGAGGGGGCTCGCAGAGCGCGAGTGGGCGAGGCTCGTTCCTCCGTGCCACGGCGGGGGCGAGGAGGCGGCAGAGCCCCGGGCAGGCAGCGGCGAGGGGCTGGGCCCGGGGATGCCGGGGGAAAAGGAAAAGGCTGGAGACCCCCGGAGTGCTGGGGCAGAGGGGAAGGGCTGAGACCCCCGGGGGTGCGGGGGAAGAGGAGAGCTCCGGCACCTAGGTACAGCGGGAACGGGAGGAGGAAGATGGATGAAGAGCTGAAGCCATTTAAAAAAAGAAAAAAAGGGATAGAGTCCAGTCCCGCCCGCAGCGCCCCGAGGACCTGGGGGAGGGACAGGAAGGATGCGGGGAAATGTGCTGGCGCCTGCCGAGTAGAAGGCACAGAGGCTTGAGGCTTCCCAGACACCCACTCCCTTCTCGCTTGCTGTGCTGCAGAGGCCTCATCCAAAGAGAAACTTTGGTGGCACACTAATGAGAGGGCTGTGGCGGAAACCCCTGGATGTGCCACCCAACCATTACCCCACCTGCGAGACAGAGGGGGCTCCGGGGATTTGTGAAGAACGACACCAGGAACATCCCTGGAGTGTCACAGCCCCTCAAGATGCTTGGCATCACCAGGTTTGCCTTCGTCCTCAGCATGAGCTGACCATGGGACCAAGGTTTGGTTTGACACTGTGCCAGGCCTGTCACATGGCAGCATATTGTCTGTATAAAGACAGACCATTTATTAAAACAGTCATTAATGGAGCAGTTTGGGTGTCTGAATCATGCATCGAACAGTTAGGACTCATCTGGCATCACAGGTGAGAATTCTCCATTGTAAATTCACAAGTAGAATTTAATTGTGTCTTATTCAACATGAGGTCGTAAATTAAATAACATTTAGTCTTCTGTAATTGAAGGATCTTGCATAAGAGTGTAAACCATTTTGGGAGGAGAGCTGCCATCCTGCAGAGCTCCCACCTCACTTTGCCGGGAGGGGAGCAGAAGCCTGTGAAGCTTGAAACAGTCCTAAGCAGAAAATCCAAAAAATTTGGGATGTCCACGGAGGGCATTTTGAGCTGGCCATGGCAGTTTCAGTTAATGTCCAAGGAACTGAAGTTGCTGGACACAGTGAGGGACGATCTGCAGAAGATACCCAGAAATTACAGCATAACCACACTTGACCCCCAATCTGGCCCCTGCCTGAAGCCAAGAGCTCCTGCTGCCCATGGAGGTTCATTTTGCTGCTTCTACTTGTCCTGGTTTCACACTGAGTGATTACAAGATGGCTCCTGCTGGCTGCAGCAGGAGTGCAGAAATTAACCTTTAATCCTGCTGCCAAAGAGGAGGGCATAAATGCAGCAGAATGAACCCTATTAGGGTGAAACATGTTCCAGGGTAAACTGCCCCATTTATGCTGGCGTGTGCCCTAAGGCGCAGATTTAAATGGGATGACTCTCCATTCCCACGGGGATGGGAAATGTTTCTGCTGCGCCCTGCCCTGGTCCTCTACTGCCAAAGAGGGTGGCAGTCTCCTCCCAGGGCGGCGTGTAGCCCCAGTGATTCACTGCTGGAAAAGTCGCTGCACAGATGATGAAGCAGAGGAAGGAGCTTCTCACCAGCCTGAGGCCATGAGCAGTGGTGCCAGGCCCTGCTGTGCCTGGCCAGGGGCTGTGACCAGGGGCTCTGGTGGGGGTGGCAGCTGTGCTGTGTGACAGTGGGAAATGACTTTAATCTTGCTGGCACAGGGAATAGTGGTCAGGAAGCCGTGGTGGCCCAGCCCTTGCGTGCCTACAATCCTGCCATGCTGAGCTGGGGTCCATGTCACTGTGTCTTCTACCTGTGCATGGGAATAGCATGGAGGATGTGGGGAGACCGCTGTCCCCAGGGACAGCAGTTTCTCCTGACACTGAGTAAGGGAAAGAAAACCAGAGTGCCTTCCCTGTGGCATCCTGAGGTAGGATGGAGGGACACAGGGCATGACCTGGCTTTGACTCCTGGATGGCCCTGGCTCTCAGGTCGCTGGGAAAGTCACGCTGAGTTGAGCTGCAAGACCTGAGGTGGCTGTGCCTGGAGATGATGAGTGAGCAGCTGACTGCCCCTCAGCTGCCCACAGGTAATAGGGAGTTAACTGGTGTCTTGTGTGTCACAGCACGAGTCCACCCCAGCAGGTGCCTCAGGCACATAACTTGAAGCGCTCTGTGAATTTGGGTGACTGCTGAAAATAGGAAGTTGATCACGCTGGCTTCTGCTTCATCCAGGTGGTTTTGGGAGCAGCACTGAGAGCCTCTGGCAAGGTGCAGGGCCCATGTGTAATGCACGTGCTTCATTTCACCCAACAAATGGCATGCAAAGCAGGCAGGGTGCTCATTATAGAATGGTTTGAGTTGCAAGGGCCCTTAAAGATCACCTAGCTCCAAGCCCCCTTTGCCTGTCCTTTATTGAAAGAATTATGCTTGGTCCAGCTACCCAAAACTTCTGAAAAAAGAAGAGATCAGGAAACAATAGTATGTTTGGATCTTTGCAAAGCCCTCCAAGAACATGTCTCCAGTATTTGGCATTGACTGAAAAGAGGGTCCCAGGGCACCCCTCCAGCCCCAGCTGTCCACTCTGATTTCCCTCATGTGACCTTGCTGCATCCCAAGCAAATGCTGCTCCCGGCATTCCTGACATGAATTTTCCCCAAGCCCAGGGAGCTCTGCCCCAACCATTCCTCCTGGTGATGCTGAAGTCACCAGGTAACTGTTGAGCACCTGAAGAAGCATTTCCAAGCCATGTCCTGGGGCTATGGTTCAGCAGCCAGCTCAGTCCTTGCAGCTCCCAGGTGCCTGAAGGCCACAATCTGAGTGAGCCACAGGGCTTGCTGCCACATCATGAACTGGGTGCTCGTTAGCTGGGGCTGGGAAGAGCAGTTAATGAAGAAGGACATGCGCAGTGTACAAAGACAATCCTTCAACAAAGGCTCCGTGCCAAACAGCAGAAAATAAGGAAATGAATCACAGAATATACTGAGCTGGAAGGGACCCAAAAGGATCAAGTCCAACTCTGAAGTGAATGGCCCATACAGGGTCAAGACCTCACCTTGGTGTTATTGGCACCATGCTCTGACCAACTGATCTAATCTCAGGGTCCTTATGAATGAGCAGAAACTGCATATTCTCCTTTCCCAAGCTACTCTGTCCCAGCCTACCGCATCCTGCTGAGCCCTTGGGCCACCCACTCCAGGCCCCCAGCGATGTGCCCAGACACCCATTCAGTCCCAGTGAAGTGGACTGGGAGGTGCCACCAATCACACACACACCCCTCTGGTGTCTGTGTGTGCCACACCTCAGCTTCTCAGGTGGCTGTTTCCATGCTGCTTGTCCCTTGGGATGGATTTGCCTGGAAGGTCCTGCCTGAAGTTGTTTGTCTGCATTGTAGATCAAGAAAATGCAACATGCACTGTTTCACATCACTAAAAATCCTCATTAATCTCCTTGGGAGCCCCTCTGGTCCCATGAGTGGTAGCACTCGGGACAAGAGGTGTGCTTCTTACTTAAATTGGGAAAGACTACCAGTCCCTGAGGAACCTAAGTGTCTTGCTGGGATTTGGTGGCCAAAGTAAGGTCCATGATGCACAGGCTCAGCATGGCTTCTCCCCCACTGCCTTGCCCCTCCCAGAGATGCCTGAGACCTGTCTGGCTCAGGTGGTCTCCATCCCAGGTCCACAGGACTCCACAGCAGTGTCTCAGTCCTCTTCCCTTCTCCTCTCTGCTGGCATCAAAGGGATGCTGGCAGGGAGACATAGCTGTGTCCGACCAGACTCACACCCAGGTGAAGGGCTCAGTTCAGCCCCTGCCAGAGGCAGGGCAGTGGGGCTGCTGTGTGGCTCAGGTGAGTGGCAAATGGGGGTTGTTACCAACTTTGGTCACTTGCTGCCTGGTGGCCAGGACCCCCACTGCTCCCAGCACCCCACTGCTCCCATCACAGAGCTTTGCATCGGCTCTCAGCCCCCAGTAGGTGCAGAGACCTCTGCCCAGACCCCTGGCGCACACTGGAGAAGAGCTGTGAGGCACTCAGGGAACCTATGGTTATTTCAAGGCTGGGGGCAGTTCCTTCCTGGGACACCTGCGGGACAGGGATGTGCTCTGCAGTGGGGAGGAGCTGCTCTGTGCTGCATGGCCTGGATGAGAGACAGTAACCTGAGCGAAGTACAGAGCAGATGGTTGACGATCATACCTATGGGGCATCCACCACCCTCCAGCCCCATAAAACCTCCTCGTGCATCCATAGATACCCACAACCCATGTAGCACCCAAGGGTGAGGGGAAGAGATGGGGCCTGGCTCCCCATTTGCTCTCCCTTGGGAGAAGGCAGCAGGCCATTCTCCTGATGCACTTCCATCCCAGAGAAACTGCTCAGCACTTGAGATGGGGATGGTCCATGAAGAGCCTGGGATTTGTCTGAGGCTCTGAGTGTGGCTTTCCAGCAGTGAAGGAGCATGGAGAATTTTATCTAGAACAAATACTGTGAGTGCTCTCTGGGAATGACCACAGCCAGGAGGTGACATCACTGGGAAGAAATGTGGGTGTTACATTTGCACTTCTCTGACGAAAAGACCTATTTCCCAAAGATGAATGTGAGGTGGAGGTTTTGCATTTGTCACATAAAAACTGGACTTGCTTCTATATTTAGAATTTGGGTCACCAGTAGCTTTCTGCCAGGAGACACCAAAAAAACTTTGAAAAACAGGGCTGCAAACCAGCTTTGGGCCAGGCATCAGTGCCGAGTGCCCGGTCAGGGAGGCAGATATTTGGGTGAGTGATCAGAGGAGAGGTTGGCCGCCTTTCGCAGCAGCACCCGGCCAGGGCGGGTGTCCCTCCTGGCCGGGAACGCTGCTAAGCCCCCTCCACGGAGCAGCCCTGTGATCCCAGCCCGGCAGCGCTCTGACTCAGAGCACCCTGTGCTGACACCTCCTTGTTTTCCACAAGCTCCTTGCTTGGCTTGGGGACAGAAGGACATAGTAGCTGGTGAGATGAGCCCAGTAATTTGACCCAAGGCGATTTTGGGGTGTGTGTCTCTGCATGGAGTAACCTTGCCGGTCGGGGTGCAGCAGCCAGGGTCACTGCCTGTGAGGCGAGAGGATGGCGTGGGGATTGGACACGGAAGCACTCTGTCACCACCTGGCACTGCCAGCCACCCCACCCCCAGCACCTCGGCCTGAGCCCGGCGGTTGGAGTAGGCAGCTGCCACAGACAGGGAGGGTAGGAAAAGGTCCAGCACTGCAGGAGGAGGGAGTGGGGAACGCAGCAGCTGCCCCACTAACAGCCACCGACCACGGTGGCTCCGGATGGGTCTCCTCGAAAGTGATTGATAGCCAGCTTCCCCCTTCCACACCATGCCAAGAGAAGGAGCCTGCCTACCCTGCTACCCCTACCTCCACTGCCGGGGAACGGCTGGTCCTCCCTGGCCTTCGCAATCCCCTGAGGCTCATCATTCCCTGCCTCCCCGGATCCCAGCAGCAGCTGTGACCTCCAGGGTCCCCCAGCCTCACCCCAAAGGAGCTCATGCCATAGGCCATAGTGAGGGGATGTGCTCCGTAGGAGTGAGTTGTTCTCCATAGGAGTAGGATGTGCTCCATTGTGGTGGGGTGCTCTCCACAGAGGTGATGTGTACTCCACAGGGGTGAGATGTGCTCCGTACAGGAGGGATGTGCTCCACAGGATAGTATGCTCTCCTTGGGGAGGGTATCCATGGGGAAGTTGCTCTCCACACAGGGAAGTGTGAGTTCCATCGAGTGTGCATTAGCCCAGAGGGCACACAATAGTTTGGAGGCAAGGAATGGACCCCAGCTCAAGGCTTGCTCTTCATGTAGCCCTTCTGACTCCAAGCAGGCTGAACAAGGCTCCAAGGAGCCCTTGAGAGCCTTGTCACTCGAGAGTCACCCAAGATGCTGACACTCCTAAGGGGTTTCAGTGATGTCTTTGTAGCTTCTATAAATCAGGACAGTTGGATTTTTCAGGATTTGTATCACAAGTCTCTGGCTCTTCTGCCTGCTCCTGGGTTGAAGTGGCCCCCTCTAGACAGGTGCCATGAGGTGCCCAGTGTTCTGCCCAGTCAGTGGTGCTTTATTCAAGTGTGTTCCCAAGTTGCCCTCAAGTCTGTGTGTCCCAAAAGTAAGATGAGCATTTGAATCAGCATTCAGGGCCTCTTTAAGGTCAAAGTTAAATCCTGCCTAAACCAACCCCAGGCCAGTAGAAGTGCAAGCCTGGCCATGCTTTTGTCACCAAAGGTGCTGCAGCCCACTGGGTCAGGGCAGGTCATGCCATGATGATGCTGGGGCCCTGTGGGAGACTGGCTTGGGAAGAAGGGTCACTGTTCACTTAGCATAGAGAAGTTAGTATCAGCAGAAGCTTAACTATGTAGCAAGGGCACTCTGTCCTTGAGCGCAGCTGTTGCACGGTAACAGGATACAAAAGAGAAAGCTATAGCCTGAGAAATGAAAAACAGACCTTCTTCCAAACCATAACTAAAGGAGGGATATGGAAATGTGCCTCATTGAGTGTACCAATCATATTTTGCCATGTGTGCCTGCTTAACGAGCATATTACTATGTATTAGCTGTATCTATATAACCAAAAGGCTTGCTTGAAATAAAGGAGTTCTGATTATCAATCATGTTGGTTGTCTCGGACTCCCTCACTCGTCAGGGCCCGGTGTGTGTCTGGGTTGGATGAGCCCTGGAAGCTGCCACTTCCCACATGACAGGTCTTTTGTCTTCCCACATGACATTTCTGGCTCTTTTGACTCCTGCCACATATTTGTCTTATGCAAGATGAGGTTTTGGTGGTCAGTCCTGCTGCAGAGCAATGCTGAGACCTGGGATCCACCCAGGCTGGGGAGGCTCAGCCCTCTATGGCAAGAGTGGAAGAAAAGGCTGGGCTGAAGCTGAATAAAAGAGCAACCACTCAATCACCTGGCTAGGCCTCCCACAGTTCAGTGTGGATTTGTTTTGAGTCCCAGGAGTGCACAACTCTGAACTGTGAGCCTGTCTGGGCTGAGGCACAAGGCAGTGCTGACCATGGAGGACTTAATCCTCATCTCCATCTGTTCATAGTCCCATATATTTATTTGTACCAATTTTATTTTAAATCCCTCCCTAGGACTAAATCCTCCTAGTTCCTGTAGGAACTTCCCACACTCAAATTCAAGCCAGGACAATCATAATCAAATAAAATGAAACTTAGGTCTTCCATTTCAGGAGATGGGGAAATTATAGGGTAGAAAATCACTCTTCTGTAGCTGCCCAGCCTTGATTGTTCAGCTAAGTCTTGCTGGAGATTGGTCAAGGTGTTTTGTCCCAGATGGACCAGTTTTCCTGCACTTTGCTGGTGGCATCCAGATATGCTCCTTCTCTTTGGTCCTTGTACCTCATGACACACCACACCTTCCCCAGCAGCCAGTGTCAGCAGGGGACACTGCTGCTGGATGGACACCACCATGATGACATGGTAACATGGTGACACAGCCCAGTTCTATTGTGGAGACAAGGCTGCTCCATCAGGCTTTCCTTTGGATGCCTGTGCTCCCACCCAAACAGCACGGCCTCAACATTAGCATCCTCATCTGAGAACGTCTGAGTAAGGTGGGGAAAAGTGAATCACACCCCATCACCCCCTGCTGAGGAATTCTCTGTCCTGGTCCTGCAGTTTGGTTTTGTCCCAATGTGGAGGGGCAGGGCTCCCCAGAGAATCCTGGGAACCTTATGCTGGCAGGAGCTGGCAGGAGCAGCCTTGGGATGGCCATGCTGTGCTCAGCTGCCCTGGCCAGGTCACCAGCACTAGCTCTGCTCTGCTTTCCCATGCCTAATGGGTGAATTTTTGACAATCTAAGTTGTTCGTGCTGGAGTAGGATCCCTGGGACAAGGATGGGCTCATCCACCACTCAGTGGTATCCTCAGCCTTGGAGGATCTGCTCCAGCTGGGCTGATGGTTGTCCTTGTGCTGAGTCACCTTGACTCTTTCTTTGTCTTCAGACTGTGACATCCCACCCAGGAGAGAAGCCAGCTTCTACCACGGTATCTGAGCTTCCTTGTCCCAAGGTTAGAGGCACTCTGCAGCTGCCCTGGTTGAGCAGGGACCTCACTGCTCCTGCAGCCCCGAGCCTCAGCCTTGCCTGGGTCTCCCTGGGGACAGGGACTACCTGCCTGCAGCTTTCTCTATGTTCTTCCCTGGTCCATGATGCTGGGAGTATTCCTGCACCACTGGGATCTCCCTGCCCATTTGGTTCTTTGGCTCAGTCTCTCCCTGGAGAGACCCTGTTGAGAATCACTTTATATCCTTCATGGATCAAGATTGTAAAGCCAGGTGTGAAAAAAGGAGATGAGGGAACTGGGGAGCTGATGGAGAGCCTGAAGCAAGTTCACTAGTTTTCGTATGGCATCTCTCCAAAGGAGAGATCTTCTTCCTTGTTGAGCTCCCGTGGGTGTGGTAAGGACCAGACAGAGTCTTTGGATTCTCACAGCACAGACAGCACAGCAGTGGTGTGATGCGAGACCAAGAGACCTCCTGTGCCTGATGCTCACAGAGAAATGAGATGGTGCTGAGGGGCATGAGTTGTGTGCTCCAGGTGCCTGGCACCGCCACTGGTGCCTGGAGCACCTTGCCCAACACTGGCCTCAGCCTGCAGGGACGCTGGGGCTGTGCAGGGCAGGAGGACTCTGCAACCTCCTCTCAGCTGCCTCCAGCAGCACCGGAGTTTGCTCGCAGGTGTCACCCCAGAGTGAAACCCAAGAGAGCTTCTGATAAGGGAGGGCAGCTATAAATGTCCTGCTCTGTGTAGGTTTCGCTATATCGAGAGGAGGAAGGGAACACTAAAGTCTTTTCTTAATCCACAGTCTGGTTTTGTGCTGAGATGAAGGGAACAGATCCCTTGTGACCATGCCCAGGGTGCCTCCCCTGAGTCCCAGTGTCTGTGCAGACACTGGTGCGTGCACATCCCTGCACCGCAGTATGTCCCCAGGACACCCCTCCAAGCCCTGCCCACCACCCACCCCAATGACCTGAAAAATACACCACCACCCAGACTAAAATTAGCTTGGGGATATTTCCAGTCAGGCCAGCAACTCTGCTTGGGTGCAATACCAATGGCATGGCTGGATACGTTACAGCCATGACCCCGGTTGGAGGAGCACAGCTCCCACACCAGAACAATGTAAGATGTGGGACCACTGCTACAACCAGCCAGGTGTGGGGTGGGGATCTGGAGAGGGGGGGCTGGAATTTGGCTGCAAATGGCCAGGCTCCATTTCCTACACACCTGGGGATGTTTGGGGTGTGTAGTTACTCCCTCAGGCTGAGCCACAGCCACAGGCCTGGGGAGGCAGCACTGCAGTGCACAGCCACATTAGGGCCATCGTGGAGAAACTTTCCAGCCTACCACTGCACATCTGTTGCCTGACAGAAGATGAGCTGGTGGATGTTGGGCGGCAGTACCTGCAGGTCTCAGATGAATCAGGCCAGCAGAGTCCTGGTCTCATCCTGGCTCTGGTTCTCACCCTGCTGCCCCTCTCCCACAGGCACAAAACCAGACCACAGTGCAGCCATGCTGCCTTGTGCATGACCAAGAGCGAGCCCTCTCTGCAGGGCTGTGCCACGTGTGCAGCCAGCTCCTGAAAACTGAAGCACAAGCCACCTCTGTGTGCTGGCAGTCATGGATGGGCAGCGTTAATGGTCACGTTTGCTCTGTTTGCTGCCAAGCACCTGCTTGTGCTGGCAGGGCATCCTCCAGCAGCTCACCACAGAGGCAGGGAGAGGCGTCCTGCGTGGTGGGGTGCTGGGTGAGCCAGGCTCTGCCATGCTGGTCAGGCCCTGCAGGCTGGGGCCCAGGTCACCCCCAGGGCAGATGGGAGACAGCAGCTCTGCCCTTCCATGAGCCCCAGGCTGACCTCGGCTGGGTGTATCTGGTCTCACCACGACAGGCTGGTGTGGAGGTAAACACTGCAGAGCTGGGTGACAGGACTGAGAGCCCTCAAGGACTCTGTGGAATTTTCAATATCCTCCCCCAGACACTATGAGAGGCAGAGTCCCACTGTGTATACCTTGGCACCTTGCTGAAGGACCATGTCACCCTCCCCAGGAGATAGCAGAGGAATTAGGATTGCAGTGACATTGGAGATGGGACTCCAAATTTGAGGAGAGGACAAGGGGAAAGTTTTTCCTTTGCTCTTTAGGCACCATCCCAAGACCTTTGATACACAGAGGAGTTTTAAAATACCCACACTCCCTGGTAACCCCGTGCCTCTGGGTTACGTCATCTGGGTCCTGAGTGCAGGCCGAGTGTGAGTGTGGTGCCAGACACAGCCAGACACAGCTCTGCAGCACTTGCCCTGCCTGGATCAAGCTTAGTGGTGGCACTGGTCTGGCATGACTTGCAGGAGCACTGCACTGGCTGTGCCCAGCTCCACTGCAGGGCATGGTGGCTCTGCTGCTCAGGACCTCCCTAGGCGGGTGAAGCACCCCTGGCCCTTGTGTCACCACACTTATCTGCCCCATCACAGCAGGGAGACCTGTCACCCAGACACAGGGATGCTGGAGACACGTGCCTGTCACGTTGCTCCTTGGATGGTGGCATCCCCAAGCATGGCACTTTCCAAGGAGACGACCTTAAAAAGAGTAAAACACAGGCTGCCTTGAAGGTTCCTGCTCTCAGGCATTTCCATCAGGTCTTGGCAGGCACTCTGGTCCTGCCAGCCAAGCTCCCCCGCCAGGAGGATGGCTGTCACCAAGCCCAGCCACCACTGCCTTATAAGGATCCTTCACTGAAATTGCCCTTGGATCCCTCCATTCTCTCCATATTGCACATGGAGACGAAACCCCCAAGAACCACCCAAACCATCCCAGGCAGAAGATGCCCCTGCACCTTCTCCCATTCTCTCTCACATGAAGTCCAGGTTTCTGCTTTTCTGAAAGTCTCCTCTATGAAGGAGAATTAGCAAAGACCTTTCATGGTTTCCAAGCTTAGCAGCTCCACCAAAATGCCTTAAAAAACAATTTTCTCACCTTTTTTTTGAATATTAAGGAAAAAGCCAAAAAGCTTATTTGCCTGACTTCTCCTTAGCCCCCTTCCAAATATTTGAGTACCTGAGGAGGAGAAGCTTTGACCTGTGATACAGTCAAGCATAAGAGGAAAAAGGGGCCCTAACTCAGCACATAGCCCAAAAATAGAACGAGGGTTATCTGAAAAATGCACTAAATATAGACAAAAGCGTTTCAGCCCCAGCTGCAGCCAGGACAGCCCAGCACAGGGCTCAGTGTCACTTGCAGACAGGATTTTAAAGGTCCATGGTCCCAGCCAACATGCTCAGAGCAGGCTCATGTCATACCTCGGTTGGTTACAGCCCCACCTCGCTCTGCCTTGGCTCTCAGAGCACCCAAACTGAGTGTCGAAAATTCCCATCCTCACCAGTGCTCCTGGGTGAGGAGGAGGCAGCAAGCCCATCTCTATACAACCCCAGGCACATGGAACTTCCACAGAAGGTCTGCACTGGCTTTTGGAGGGCACAGGTACAGGTGATCCTGCTGGGAATGAGTCCAACCAGAATCCCACAGGCACCAGAATAACTCAGAGCTTCACAATCAACTTTGCTGTTGGTTTAAGCCAGAGGGGAAGGTGCAGGCAAGGGTTCCTTTCATCCGAATCAGGTCATTCAGCTCCATTATAGCACAGTGGGAAAACTTCCAGTTTTCTGGCACTTTACAGCCCTGTAAAAGCCTAGCCCTTCCTTCTGACCTGCCCAATGTGGAACCTGCTGCAAAAGCTTTCAGGAAGGGGGGGCCAGGCAGCCCTGAGCCCACCAGCATCTGTCAGCCCATGCAACATTGCTTCCTCTGGCACTGTGCCAGAGGAGGATGTCCCCAGTGGGTCTCTCCTTGCCCAGACTGGGGCACTAAAGCCTGGTCCAGGGGGAAGTTTTTCCACCTGCAGCCTGCCAGACCCCTGAACCTGATAGATCCACCTCTTCCCCATCTCCTGCCCATCGAGGTGTGGGAGTGACAGTACCATCCTGACGCACATGTTCCAAGGACAATAGGCATGGTCCGTGGGAGGAGAGGGGAGCACCAGTGGGCAGCAGGACAGAAGGGAGGGAATTTCGCCCATACAATCCTGAGGCACTGGAAGACTGCTGTCCCAGGAGACTTCCAGAGCTCTGTGTGGGCACCAAAATGGATATATCAGCTCTGCATGTTTCTGGGATTTGGTGGTTTCTGGTCACCAGCTCCTGGGATATAAAAAACCCTCCCCTGAGCATAAAGACTGACAAAGGTGGAAAGAAGCTCATAAAATGTGTCATAGGGTCAAGTCTTGCCATCTTTTTGAAATGACATAGGAAAGTTTCCTTGAAAAAGGTCCAAGATCCTTTGAAGCTGTCATGGCTCATTGCCTGCAGCCTAAGTGGGCTCTGGCAGCCTGGCATCCTCCTCTGACAGTGCTGGTCGCAGATCCAAGAAACAGCCTTACCTGCAGCAGTTGGCCACGCCTGGAGCATGAGGCTGCCTTCCTCCCCCGGTGCTCAGAGATGCCCTTTATTTGTAGATTTTTATGTAAATGCACACTTTGCCAGGCAGATCTGATGCAGCCAGCTCAGAGCATGGAGCATGAGAATTGCTGCTGCTCACCACGGCACTGGCCTCGGGAGCCAAGGTGCTTCCCCAGCATTTCTGCTTGAACTCTCATCAGCCCTCCTGACCTCCCAGCTGCAGCCACCCAGTTTCAGCCACCGAGGGAGCTGGTTTTGCAACATCAGAAACACAAACAGCCTCCAGGAATTATGCCCAGATCTCTCCTGATGCCCCAGACTTTCTGAATAACTTCTTTCATAAAAACAGTGTCATGGCAGGGTGCAGATTGCTCTGATAAACAGTGCCGGGCGTTCCTGTCCTCACCTGTCCTTCATGGAAGCGTGACACCCCATCATTAGAGCCGAGACCAGGAAGGGGCTAGAAGGTGAGGCCAGCACAGGGAACTGTTCCATGGGTGTGCAGGGCAGGATGCTGGCTGGTGGGTGAGGATAACCCGTAACACAGAGGAGGAACAGGATGGGGAAGCGCTGCTGTTGGTAACCCCGGGGGCTCGTGGCCCCTGCAAGGCTTCTCCTTTCCCCTCCCGGGGGCAGGGTCACCACTGCAGGAGGGGCATTGGAGATGGAGGAGAAACAGCACTTTGCGGGACTCAGAGCTGAGAGCGCTCCAGCCGGCATGGCTCACCACGCCCACTGCCCATGACCCGGACAGGCGAAGGGACGGGGCAGAGCCTCCTCTGTACACCATCCACTTCTTAAAGTTACAGGGCTGGATTCTGCCTGGATGAGGGCACCATGACCCGCATCCAGAAAAGCACGTGCATGGCTGGTGATCAGAGCCAGCTGGGATGAAGCCAGGCAGCACTGTGAGTAACTCCCCTCCCCTCCCCTCC
>WAAG01031221.1:20817-44894 GCA_013390105.1 Tichodroma muraria | reverse complement strand
ACTCCTCTCCTCTCCTCTCCTCTCCTCTCCTCTCCTCCACCACTACCTGGGCAGCAGCTCCAGCACTTGTGTGGAATTGTGCCTGTGTGCCCAGGGTGGGGTTCAACCCTAGGGAAACTTCCTCGAGCAAGGGCACCAGGGAGGTTGTTATAACCTGACCCAAAATTAGGGGGATCAAAGCACGGATCCAATGGGAAAAATCACCCCCATATACTTCACCCAGCTCCCGTCTCTGCATTAACAACCCCATGTCCCTGCAACACCCTCCTAGGCAGCTCTGCTGCATGCCTTCCTGGGCAGGCATTATACGCAGCAAATAAAATTCCTGTGAATTTTATTCCAATAAACTTTTTTCTGCTCTCGTCCAAATTAAAGCGATGAGAGCAGAGCAGCAGTAGAAAGAATATGTCCAGGAGCACTGCTGCTTTTCTGGCTACAAAACTCTCACACCTGGGAACCCTCACACACCTGGATGAAAGAGTCCTGCAGAACTGCTTCTCCTGTGAACCTCATTTTGCCCCAGTCAGATAATTGGTGTGTTACATATAACTTGGGTCACTAAAATACCCCTTTTTACTTCCTGCTCTTCTGCACCCGAAGGCTGCTGTCAAGGTGATGCAAGAGGCCACTGTGATTGCAGCTGGGTGGCACCAGCACTGTCCCTGCTCTCCTGCCCTGGTACACAAGGGGGGATTTAGTGAGCCCGTGTGAAGGTAAAGCTGGAGACGGAGGTTGGGAGTTGGGGGAGATGTGGAAAAGCAATAGAGAGACTAGAAACCATTCTTTTGGTTACCAAAAAGTATTCCAGATGTGCCTAATTCAGCATCCCAAACACTGCAAATGGGATGGAACCAGAACACTGTCACTCCCCCTCCTGGGGCTGGCATCAGTGGGGCTGGTTCAAGGAGTTGTGTCATAGAGGAACACTCACACATGTGCTTCTCTTTAGGAAGATCCTTCTGAAGCCAATGGGACTCCAGAAGCTCCTGTGCCACCCTATAACCAGGCACATAAAGATGGTGTTTCCATCGCCACCTCTTTCTGACAGAAATCTGAAGAAATACAAAGGTGAATCAAATTGACCATCCCACGGAGGGTAGTGCACCCCCTTGCCCTGCTGCCCTGGGATCAGGCAGCAGTGGAGGAAAGTGACCAGGTCAGCACCCGGGCCAGCGTCCCCTCCATGCCCACCCACAGCAGGCCCAGTGGGTGGCACCAGCACAGCTGGGGCTATGCTGGTTCACGTGGCAGCGAGGACCATGTCCAGCAGACCTTCCCACTGCTGTGCAGGCAGCTGAGCCTGGGCGGACACTGGCAAAAACACCAAGGATCACCTTAGGGACAGAAACTGGGAAATCTGGCCAGGCAAGTAGAGTCAGGGGTGGCAAGGAGCAGGACAGACAGGTTTGGGAGAAGGACAGCACCTCCTCAGAGCTTCCTCCAAACAATCTGCGTGCAGCCTGAACTGGCCCTTCAGCAGCCAGATCGCCTGGACATGAGTCCCTGTTGTGGCCATTGAACCCCCTGTGGCTGCCTGGGGAAAGCAGCAAACCAGAGGCGCTGTGAGTGGGAGACAGAGCATGGCACTGCCAGGGTCTGTCTGTCCTGCCTCCTGCCACCCTGCCAGCACAGCACTGACCTGCTGTCGGAGAAGGCAGGTGAGTCCGTGTGCGCGTAGGTGGGTGGGTGCCAGGATGGAGGGGGCATTGCCCAGCTTGCACTCCCCCTCCCGTGGGCCCTGCAGACCACCGTGGTTACCGTGGCAGATATGGATGGTCTCTGGAGCACGGCACTACAGTAGCAGAGGTGCTGGGGTGGCACCTACACAGTCCGGAATTACCTACCACATGAGGAAGGCTGGGAGCTTTCATTCCCCTCCCTGTGCCCCAGAGTCTCTCCCTATGAGAAAAGGAATGGCCATCATGGGTAGAGGCAGGCAGTGGGTGCACCCCAATGGGACAGGGTCCATCCCTGAGAGCCAGGGTACACCTTAACAGCACAGGGTGAACCCCAGGGCTCTCATCCTTCCTGCGGCAGGACACAGGGCAGAGGATTTGGCCAGGGCAGGGCTGCAGCACAGGAGCCCTGGCTGCAGGGATGCTGTGTTGTGGCAGCAGCTGGGAGGACATGGTTTTCCAGATGTTGGCTATAAACATCTCATTGCTTTCCCAGAGTTCAGACCCCCAACACTCTGGCCATGCGATGGGGAGAGCATGGGGATGTGGTTGGCAGCTCAGGCAACACGTGACAAGCACAAGGGAAAGGTCCCTGGGGCAGCTGACAGCCAAGTCACGCACCACAGGATAGGTGGGGTAGGGACTTCAAAGACCCCGGTCCCAGGACAAAACAGGTGGGGAGTGACTTCTCTGGCAGAGCCCATCTGAGGGCTGAGAACCCAGCAGCCATGCTGAGCATCCAGAGCAGGGAGAGTCACAGCCTGGCAGGTCATGCCTCATGGAAGCTTTGGGCATGACAGCAAATGGCTCCAGGTTCAGGCACGGGGAAGAAGGACCAGAGGTCACCAGCTGAGTCACTGGCCAGGCCGAGCACCACAGTCTCCAGCTCCAACCCCAAGGTTCCCTCCAGCCCCACTCCCCTAAGCACTGCCCAGCACCTTCTGCCACACTGTTGGACTTTGGCCAGATTTCTGCCCTCTTCCTGAGAATGCCTCTCCCCCTTCTTTTTCTCCTGACACCTCCACCTGTGCCAGGAGCCTCATCCCCACCAAACTGGTGACAGGAGACCTCCAGGAGCACTCAGGGTTGGGGGGACCTGTGCCCAGTCAGGGTCACCCTAAGCTCTGGCAGAAGCCAGCCCTCAGAGCTCACCCAGCACCAGGAGACGGAGCTGGGAGTCCTCTGCTCCAATGACACACCTCTGTCCCAGGTAACCTGCAGACACAGTGGTGCCAGCACCTCCTGCCCAGCTCAGCCAGCAGTCCAGGCTGGGCTGAGCTGAACACTCCCAGCTGGTTTGCTCATGGCCACTACCTCACACCAGGGCTTGAGGAGGGCAGTGATTTTTTTGGTAACCTTAAAAGCCTGGGAGCACCTGGATCAGGCCTTGGGGTGAAGCAGGAACGTCCTGAGCTACATCTGATGCCAGGGAAGAAAACCTGTGGCTCTGTGCCTGCCCACGGGGTTCAGTGGGGTTTGTTACATGAGATGGATGTTTGCTACCTTGGAGGTTATGCTGTCAGCTGGGGAAGCCTGGCTTGTGCTCCCCACAGCAGAGGAAAGGGAGCTCCTTGCAGCCCAGGAGCACTGCACAGACCATGGTGCCAATGCCCCCCAGGATCACCCACCCACCAGGGCTCTAACAGGTCAGGGTGGTGTGGGTAGGAGGGAGGGACCATCCCAGCCAGATCCTGAGCTGCAAACTTTTCTAATTAAGAAATCCAACATATTTTCAACCTGGAAGCAGCCCATTCTCCAGGTGGGAAGAGAGAGAGTGGGCAAGGGAGAAGTCTCCAGTGAAGGACCTTTTATGTGGGAATGTGGTTTTGAGGAGCCTCCCTTGCTCCTTATCCCCAGGAACAGCACATGAGTGATATGCTAAGGCTTGAACAGCAGGCCTAAGCCTGAGCTGACTTACAAGATGAATCTTGAGCATGATGCTATTAATACCATCAAGGTTCTTTAGTTAAAAACAGATAATTAAAACATTTATATTAGTTATTCTTAATGCCAAACTGGCTGTTGTAGAGATGTTTATATAACCTTGTGTAGGGTATATCAAGAAATCTTCCCTACAAATATCCCTAGAGACTTGTCAGTAGAATACTTTAGGCAAAACCAGGCCAAACCCTGGCCCCAGCTGGTCACGAAGTGGGCCATAGAACCAGATGTTTTCTGCACAAAAAGGTAAACAAGTCATTTGGACTTGTCGATTTGGGCCTATAAAGCTGGACCCCTTTTTTGGGCGAACTGGAGCCCTCAGCTCCGGGTAGGTGCACCACGTGGGATTTCCCCAATTCTTGGGAAGGGTTCTGCAGGTCCTCGCTGTGAAATGGGGCTCCCCAGCGACTGTGGACTCTGGATGATGGTGGAGTATTCAGGAAATTGGTGATGTCTCTTCCTCAATCACTACTCTCTCCTGCTTGTATAGTAATGATTAGATGCATTCCCTTGCTCATTTTGATTAACTGCTAAAGCCAAGTGAGTTATAAGCTTATTGTTTTGCCAAATGTATCCTGTTATTTCTGTTTTCAATAGTAAAACAAGACCATTCTTCCTATTGGTGTCTGTGTCCATTCTATTGCCCCTGTTGACTGGCAAAACAATGAGCAGGGAAGGGAATAAGGGAAGTGGCACAGAGAGGGAATTCATTGCTCAGAAATGCCCATAGGACTTCCCTGCATTTATTTCTTGCCTGAAAACACACACTTGCCTTGAAGACAAAGAAATCTAATGAAACGTTTGAGAAAACACTCTGCACTCGCAGTCCCTGCAGCACACAAAGGCACAGCGCAATTCAGCAGCTGCCAGCCAAAACCCAGCTTTTTGTTCTTAAAACACACTGACACTCCTGTGTAACCATGCAGGGAGAGGGAGCATCCATCATATGATCCTATGGCCTTAAACCACTGTCAGCAAAGGCTGAGGCAGAAGGAATGAGCCATGTGTGACAGAAGAACAGAGAGAGAGGGGTGCCAGGACTGGGGTGTGGGAGGTTCCAGGAGGATGAACCCAGCAGCAGCTCCTGTTCCCAGAGGCACTGAGTGACCAGCAGTGCCTAGGCACTGGAAGAAACCTTCCTGAGGAAACCCATGCTTTGTCCTTCCCCACTTTCCCTGTCTGGCTGTCACCAGCAGCTCCTCCCAGCTGGGACAGTGCAGAGCTCGGAAGCGTGGGGCACATTCAAGTGGGATTCACAGATCTGTTTCCTACTGGCTTCCCATGGAGGAAAACATGGCAAAGAAAGAGAGTGTGATACACAGAGATGCTGTTCATAACCCACTTTGCCTTTCCAGTATCTTTGCTCCAGCTGTTACAGAAAAAAAACCACCTGGTTTTCTTTCACTTGAACTGGAGGAAGGAAATGCTGCTGCTGGCTGTGAACACTCAGCTGTGTCCTCAGGATACTATATCTGGACAGCCAATTTTTTAGAGATGCTGCTGTAAAGGTGAGTAGTTTAGCCAGTGCCCAAAAGCTGAACAGTGTTGTTTATCAGACTCCTTTGATTCCTATTGCCTAACTTCAGGTGTCCAGAGTTTCGGTGTTCAGCTCATGTCGTCAGCTCATCCCTTCCCCACCCAGGAGAGATGTCTGAGGTGAGTTTAGCTCACTGTGCAGCTCTCTGGACAAGCCCATCTTTCCCTCGTGTAGATGACAAGCTTCCACTAGGTGATTAATTGCCTTAACTTAGCTGGCAGGAATTTCATCTTCGGGGATTTTTTTCCTAACATTGCCATTTAAAACTCACTCTGAACAATATTCAAAGCAGAAATACAATCTTTCTGGGGGCTAAGAAAAGTTGATTTGCCTTCTTACAAAGATATCTGTCTTTCACATAAAGGAAGTTCTGGCACATGAAGCCAGTCAGAGAAATCTGAAGTGCAGTTTATTTTCTCCTGTCTCTGAACCCAAAGAAGAAAAAACAATCACTCAGGTTCCGTTTTTGATCCAGACCACTACTAACCTCCATGAAAGACCACAAACCTCATGCTGTCCTCTGTCAGTCAGTAGCAGAAAGATTGGAAGATACCTACAGCAGTGCTATTTCAGACTGCTAGGAAAATCTCTTGTTTTCCAAGTTAATAAATAAAAGGCAAGCACTTTCTCCCAGCAATTTCTAAAAACAGCGATACCCTTCAATTTAACAGCAGCTTTTACCCATGAACCCCGAAAAAAGAAGTAACGAGAAGTCATGTAGCCCACAAAAACTAAAGGCATATGAATTTATGGGTATTTTTTCATTGACAAACCCAAAAGCTGGCAGGTGTTCTAGCCAATAAACTCCAACAGAAGACAACTTGAAAAGAGGCAAAAGCAACTCAAATGTTTATCAGTAAAGGACCCCAGTATAGTGAGGTAGAGTATGTAAATGTGAATTTCTCAGGAAAAACAAAGCCACTGAGGACCAGTAATGACTACAATGAACTACTGCTGTTCAAGGTATGTGGTGGGAAAGGCAGAAGGAAACATAGTGTAACACTGAAGTGGTTGACTGTGAAAATAAAACATGACAGCTTAGGCAAAATAAACAGTGGGTGAAAATCACCCCTCTGGGACATGGGACAGGGTGAGACAGACCCCACAAGAACAGGAAGCATCCCTGAGATATGTAAGTCATTGCACAGGGCCCTGACGAAATCTCAGATAACAACAAAGCAGTGGTCTCCCAAATGCAAAAAAATAGCATTAGGCTGGAAGAGTTGCCAGGGAAGACTGGAGGGTGCCTCAGGAATCAGAACACCTAATTTGTACAGTGAGTTGGGAAAAGGAGTGGCTTGTTTACCTAAAAAATGTCACCATTGCATAATGCCAGCAGGGCACACAAGAAGTGCCCAAACCAGCATCTGCTTGCAGGAACAAAGATGAATCATCCCTGAATTGGCTCAGTCTTAAACAGAGAGTTTTATGAAAGTTCTGTGATGCAACATCCCCAGGTTGAATCCATCCAGAGTGCTCTGTGTGGGTGCCTCACGTAGGCAGCGCGATCATGGGAGTGCAGATCTTCCAGCAGCAGCAGCTCTCAATTGTGTGTTTGGCTCCATTAGATCTGCTTCTTTTTGTAAGGCAACAAAACCTGGAGGTTGTAGGGCAGGCAGTGTGAAGGTCCCTCTGAGAGCTGTATTTGCTGCTCCCTGTGTGTACCAACAATCATTCCACAGCCCCACCATCACACTGCTGGTGGCACCATAGCAGGAGTCCCCAAACTTCAGCTCCTCAAACTGCTCCCAGGCCTGAGCACACCCAGCCCTCTGTGTATGTCCCGACCAAATCACTTGCAGAGCCAAGGAATTTCAGGAAGAAAGGATAGCCAGTAAATGCCCCAATGCTGCAAAAACTACTATCAGTTTGGGGTAAACACCAGGACACAGATCAGGTTTATGCCTCTGGGAAGAAAACCCCAAGCTGCTGCACTAACCAAGCAAACCAGTGTTTTCTCAGAGTTTTCTGGTTTGTGTCCCTTCAGCTCCTTTCAGCTCAGCATGAGTCTCTGACAGCCCCAAGACCTCTCCCCTGTTCTGCTGTCATCCCTCTGCCTCTCCCCTGCTGCTGGGGAAGCAGCTGGCTGTGCTGGCTGACTTGAAACAGCACAGCAACACTGCCAGGTCCCAAACTATTGCCTATGCAAAACCCATCCCAGCCTGGGTCTCCTGAAACTTCCCTTGATCTTCATAAAGTCTGTAGGAACCCCAAGGGTTTTAAAGGTCTGCTCCTCCATCTCATTTGGCTGAGAGTGGCTTCAGAAGTTCCCGCCAGACAAAAGGCAGCACCACAGCGTGTGTGTGTGTGTTTATTGCAACTCCTTAAGGGTAGCTATAACCCCCCCAAATTAGTGGCCATCAGATAGCAACCGATACTCAACCCTCTCATTTTTGCCCAACATATTTGATGCTTTGAGAGGGCTGAATGTCAACTAGCTTAGGAATTTCCCTCCATTGCTGGCCCTGGGATCTCCCCCTGGAGAAATGCTAAAGCAAACTCATGCTCCAGAAAGAATTGCTGCATTTGTCATGAATTATTCTTCAACCTTTCTATTTAGTTGGCTTTGCACACCAATTAAACACAGAACAACTCCAGTGGCATGATTCCACATCCGATTCCTGCTGCCCTTGGAGATTATCTGAATCTTCCCAGGGCTGCCTCAGACAGTGCTGGGCAGCACGTGGCACAGCTCAGACTGGCAAAATCAGCATTCTGGAGCAGTACAGCTTTAACCACTCAGCAAAGTGCCAGTCACTCAGCAAAGCAGCAGTCACAGGAAGACTGTCAAGTACTTTGGATCAGAACTGTTATTTGGAGAGAACCAGCACACGAAAAAGATCATTTCTGATCTGAAAACTCAAGAGACCGTTGTGAACAGCTGCAAAGAAGAATCAGCATTTCTGGCTTCCTATTTACAGATGCTTGCACAAATAAATTAACTTGAATGAATTCACCCTGATTTATCAGAGAATGTGCCAGGCTCGCTCAGTCCTGGGGCCATCAAGTCCCAGGGCCAGCCAGAGCCACACTCACAGAGCAGCTTTACCAGCACAACTTACACCTTCATGCAGAGAGCCTGACAGCAGAGGAGCTGTCACATGACAGGCTGAGCACTGAAGCTCTCCTTATGGCCTCAGGACCAGATCTGTTGTCCCATGGCAGTGGATGAGACCACACTTGAAGGAAGCCCTGCAAAGGCAGCAGCTGAACCCCGGTGAGGGAGTGAGCACAGTAGGAAACAGTCCGGGGACCATCTAAAGGTGTTTTTGTAGCATGAAGGGATTCATGCTCCAAGCAGCCAAAGTCCAGAAAGTTTATGTGATTGACCACCTCACCCCACCAGTCTCTCCAGTCCTGGGGACATTACATGCTGGGTCACCTGGGCCTTTAGGGACCACATCCCTGAAGAATTCAGCCTCTCTCCATTTCTGCAGGTGGTGCAACTCTACAGCTCTAAGGATGCATAAATCCAACGTAAATGTTGAATTGGATGTTATCCAGCTCTTTTCAATGGCAATCCCAGTATACTCAGCAAATCCTAATTTTAATTAGATGAAAAAACTGCTGTCTTCACATACCACATGAAATGTGTTTTCATTGTCCCTCAATTTTTTTAGGAGATTATCATGTCTTCCTTCCACTTGTCTCCATTCAGATAAAGTGTTGTAAAGGCTATGTTTGTATGAGATTGTGTGAATGGGCTGTGTACTCACCCAGGGATGGAGATGGAGTAACAGTTGTTGGAGAACAGCAGGGAAGTCTATGCTGGGAAGGTAAGTGAGTGAAAGTCTCCCCAGAACTCTTCAGCTCTGGAGCTGTTGAAAGCATAGAATGAGAACCTGAGTCTGCCAAAAGCTTTCTGAAACCAAACAACTCCACAAGCACTCAATGCCCTCACAACAGCTGTGACTCTCACCACAGCCACAGCAAACACGCGGGCAGATACCATGGGGGTCTGTGAAATACCTGAAAAATAAAGAACTGTCAGAGGGGATTTCCAAACAGTTCAGAAGCCGCCGATGCTCCTCGTCCGAGCTGGGCCCAGCCCGCCGGGCCTTGCCCCGGCTGGGCAGAGCTCCTAGCCAGAGGCATCTCGGATCCACCGGCGGGAGGGACGGCCCAAGGGGAGCGCGATGCCACTCGAGGACAGACCCATCTCTGTCCTCCGACTGAGGAGGAGTTGTCCCATGTGGCCGTCCTGGGCAAGGGCGACCCGAACGGGACAGCTCGGGGGACGGGAGCGGGACCCCCACCTGACCGTTTCAAGCGCGATCCAATTGCCTTGGCCTCGCGGCGGCCGCCGTAGGTGCGAGTTTTGCCGGGAGGCGGCAGCGCGAGGGCTGCTGGGATATGTAGTCTGCCCGGGCGGGCCGGGTCATTGGCGGCGTGTTCTCCGGCGCCGCCNGGCCTGACCCCGGTCCGGCGCCGTGCTGGGAGCGGCCCCGCGGGGAGGGCGCTCGGCTGCGCCCCGGGCAGGGCCCGACCGGGCCGCTCGCCCGCGCCCGAGCCAGAGTTGCACGAAAGGGCCGTGGGCGGCTGTGCCCGGGAGGAGCCCGTAGGAGTCGGGGGCCGGGAGAGCCGCGGGACTGATGGCAAAGGACAGGGCTGGAGCAAAGACGTTGCGGTTCACTCCTGGCCGGGGACACTGGTGGTGTCACAGATGCCCACAAACGGGCGCGTGACCCACCCAGCACAGAGCGTGTGGCTCCGTCGGCCTCGGGCTGGCCCGTGCTGCTGTCCCTGCACAGGCACCGTGTCGCGGTGAGAATGCCACTGCACGGCCCCCAGTTCACGTGGTCAGTTGGTGTCTCCACACGTTACCAGCGATTCAGATTCTTTTCTGAAGGCTGAGTGAGGTACAGGGTAATCGGGGCTTTTCAGTGACATTCATATGTGTATCATTTGAGCCTGTTGGAGACCTTAATTTATTTTAAAGACATCTCTTTGCTATCCAGTTATCATGCAGGTAAAATTATTTATAGTTTTGGGGTGGAAAAGAGTGGCCAGAAGTAATAAAGGTCAAAAGTAGAAGTGCATTTGATGACGTGAGTCCCCTGCTCCACAGTATGTAGCACTTCATGCTTTCTGTGCTATCGAATCTTTCTAAATACCACCTTAGAGCATTAAGGTAGGGATGTAGATGGTAAAGGGAAAAAGTGGGATCATCCTGAAAAGTCTTGGTTGTCACCATACAGGAAGTTGGTGGCAGCCAGAATCTATGTCTCCAGCATGTCACTGAACTGAGCACCTCTTGTATTCCCCTGTAGTGTCCTGCCTGTTTCCCTCTGAACAAATGGGCCCATTTCCCTTAACTGCTTTCTCTGCATACTGCTCAGTCTCAGGAAACCTCTGTGTTCAGGAGGGTGGAGATTCTATGGAAAAGTACACACATGTATTGCAAGGCAAGCTGTAACTCCATGAGGACAAAGTAGCTGAATTAAGGCTATAAAATGTCAGAAAGTTTCAACGAGAGATAAAGCTTCTAGCTTTGCTTGGCAATATATGTTCATTTCTGTTCTTCCCTTGTGATTTTGGACATTTGAGGCCTCTCTACATCTAATGAGGCAAAACAGCTCAAATTCTGTATTATGTTGTGGTTGTCCTCTTGGAATTAAGTATTTCTCCAGCATAGATGCCATATATCATTTAATGGGTGACTCAAAAGGAGGAGATACCATGCATGTGATTTACGTAGAGTTGCGTGCAAAATATTTCGTCCAGAACATTTTTAGCTAAAACAAATAAATGGGTGATGAGTGCCCATGCAGGAACGTGCGTGGCAGAGCTGGGGGCAAATCAGTTCTGGCTGGCTGTTGACTCTGGGAGGTTTGGTGTCACCCATTCTGTGTGAGATTCTTAGAGTGTCAGTATTTTAAAACCTGCAGTTTTACCATCATGAGATCTCTCACTTCCCACATTACAGGGTTCTAATGCAGGTGTCTTGTCTGTTTCAGTGGTCGAAGGATTAGCTCTACTTGATTTAGGGGTCTCGCCATACTCTGGAGCTGTTTTTCATGAGGTTGGTTTTCATCCTTGCTTTTAAATGTGATATTCCAGTGGCAGCAAGGGTCTTAGTTTTGCTGCTCAGGGCCTTGGAGAAGGCTGGGAGTCTCTTTTGTCCCAAAGACCGCAGAGAACCTGAAGTTGTGTGGTTTGTCTGAGCAGTGGTTATGCAGTGACCAGCAAGAGGTAATCCCAGTAAATTCCCTGTGCAGGGGCAGGCAGTGTCATATTTGTTACTGATACAGAAACTCTGAGGCAGGGGAACTCTGTAATGAGTCAAATACTCTGTTCACATCCAGCTGTGCTGGGGCAGGGATGATGTCATTGTGAGTCTGATAGGATTTACTGGGTATCAGCACCGGGAGTCTCTATATTTGCAGAAATTCTAATACTAGCACAAGTGTGCAGTTTATTTATTCCTCATCTTGAGAACACCTCCTTCCTACAAAAGCGCTTAAGCACCTGTGGGGTTTTGTGTCCTCGAATGGCCTTTCTGTTATGAAGGTACACTCATACATAGTGTCACCTGGGGTGAAGCAGGTACTTGGTATCCTCTGAAAACTGGATTCTTTTCAATAAATCCTGCTTCTTTAGACAGAACTTCTCCCAGACTGTGAAATATTTCCCCATGCTTATTTAGCCCATCACATTATTTTTAAAGTTTTTTAAAAGAAATTTATTTTCTCACAATGAAGACTGAGTTTGCAGCATGTAAATATAGTCCTTCCAGACTAAGCTTTTGTGTGATGGGAATAATTCAGAAACATGCTTTTCCTCTTACCTTAAAAGGGAAAAACTCTAGGAGTAAGATGATAGGATTGTAATCCTACTGCTTTATGTTTTTAACATGTTTTCTTCTTTTTTCATTGTAAAAGACACATCTAAACAGCAGGGGAACTAGCTCTGTAGGAAATCTTTCAAAGTACCTGCAGACAACCTGAGAAATAGATTTTCTAGAAAAAAAAAAGACTTTCTAAATCTTGTCTTTGTATGCTTCGTATTGTAAGTCTGCCACTATTGTAGTAGAATTGAAAAGTTGGAGTAGAATACAATTTTCAGAGTTGATGGTGTCTTTTATGAAGTGCATTGAGGACCTTGCAAGGAAAAAGACCAGTAAGTGTGCTTTGATTAATCACTTTGCTCTGAAATACCAGTGTTGGAGAATAGGCCAAAGAAAATTACCTTTAGCAGTGTCTTGTAGAACTGCTCAACTCTTATAAGTTTGTCTCATCAAATCACCCGTATTTTATCTGGACAGTATTTGATATGGAGTTCCCTTTTGCTCTCTTTCAGACCCCACTGATAATCTATCTCTTTCACTTCCTGATTGAATATGCTGAACTGGTGTTCATGGTAAGTGCCCATGGAAAGCTTCTCATGAAGGTCCCATTCAGGGAAATGCTGAGTGTGACTTTCTTTTCAGTCCTTCAGCCTCCCTGTAGCTCAAATTCTGACTGAGCTCACAGTTAATTAGAAAGGCAGCTTTTCCTGCACAAACCCACATTCAGGCTTTTCCCTTCTTGTACGTATTCCTTCTTCTTTGTGAATTCTTGCTTGGATAAGTATCCCCACACAGGGATAGGAAGGTGTAATTTTATTTCAAATTTCAAACGCTAATCTCTTATAGGTAACAAAGTGCTTTGTCCCCTGAGCCTAATGCCTACACTGCTGTTTCTCACCAATCCCTACACCGTTCTTTCTGTCTGCCAAACCCTAGACCTGCAAGGAGCACTAATGGGTTCATCTCCCAAATGTCTCTTGTAAATTGTTGTCCGAGTTCTTCAGCACGATTTACAAGGACAGAAGTCCTGTAGATGGCTGCACTTAGCAGCCAGTGGAGCCTCTGTGCCCAGGTCCCTGCCAGGCAGGGCTTGTTCGGAGCCAACAGCCATGTCCCCTGTACTGCCTGCCTAGGCAGTCTAGGGCAGCTCAAGGCACTGTCATGCTGCCCTGGTGGCCAGGTGGGTTCAACCAGCTGGGCACTGCTCCAGTGTTGCTGTGCTCTCACTACACCAGTATTACCTTCATGTGCTCTCTCCATGAACAATTTCTTTTCCTCTTAATTCCCTATTCTCTTGTTTTGTGACTGTAAATATTTTTGATTCAGCCCATGGCTTCAAGATGAAGTGGTGGTGTGTGAGAGCACTGTACAAATCAGCCTTTCAGGATTTTTAAAGCTTGTGTTTTGTTCCCCTGAGCTGAGTCAGGTCAGAGCTCCTGTTAAATGCTGACCAATATATATTTCTCCATTTGTTTATTTTGCTTACAATCAGTCTGTCCCTTGCTTTTTTAGATAACTGATGTGCTAACTGCTGTTGCCCTTTACTTGGCAGTCCAGGACTTCAACAAAGTTGTGGTAAGCTGACTTCTCAGTATTGCTGGTCCTCTTCTCCCAGCAAATATAATTATCTTGGGCCAAAGAAAAGATGTGCCAGAGGATGTGGTGTCAAGTCCTTGTTGCAGGAAATCTGGTCATGTTTTAATGATAAACAAACAGGACTGAATGTAGTAGACAACTGAGGCATTTTAAATTTTGTTGTGGCACTATTACAGTGTCGTAGCTACACGCTGAGTGGTGGTCACAGGAGTGTATGCTCTTCCACAGCCTGGATGTTACACCTTGGAGAGGGTTTCTTTGCACACAGCATGAGGTAATAGACTAGAAATGTGTAAAGGAAGGAGTGAAACCTTCCAACAGTTCTGAGGTGACATAGATTATTCTTGTGAGCATGGGGAAAGACTGACATAAATACTACTTGTTACCTTCAAATTATAAGGATGTGTATTTGGAGGTGAGTGATTCCTCCCATCTCTCAAAGAACTTTTTGTGTAAACAGTGCTGTGCTCTTTGCAGTTCCAAAGGGGCGGGGATTTGGTATCAACATCAGCAGGGAGACTGCATAGTCTACAGCATCTCTGTGGTCTCCCACCCAGCTATGTGCTGTCCTTTGACTTTAAGATTAAGGAAATAACCCAGGATAAACCTGCAGGCATGTAAGAATTCCAAATGTGAGTTATTTTGATTGTTGAGAATCTGTCCTTCTATATCAACATAATTCAGTCAGTTAATATTTCAGTTTTCTCTTTTGTCTCCCTAGAGAGCCTTGTAAAACAAAAGAGATTAAAGAGAGATTTTTCATAGAAGTATCCATCTTTAAAATAACAGACTACATGCATATGGGGTTTGGGTTTTCAAGGGCTTGTGTGTTGAACGGTGAATTTATAAAGTCAGCTTATCATTAGAGATCCGGAGAGGTGTTAGAAAGATTGAGTATTAGACTCTAGTGTGGTGGATTCACTGGTAGCTGTGTCAAGATGTAGACACAGGTAATTAAGGAAGTTTAAATGAGTAGAAAATACTGCTTCCTCCTGACTCTCACTTCAGTTGTTAAGTATTTGGGAAAAGATAGGGTTTTTTTGTTCTCTACAACTCCTCACATAACATCAATTTTAGCTCACACCAGGGGCTTGAATATGCTTCACAGTAATAAAAACCCAGGTAACTGGCTGAATAATATGAAATAGAATTACACAAGTCGTACAGAACAATGACTTTCCTCTTCTGACAGTCTTTGATCATTCTCCCTTGTTCAGTTTAAAAAGCAGAAGCTCCTAATAGAACTGGATAAATATGCGCCAGATGTGGCTGAACTCATCCAGACACCCATGGAGATGCACTACATCCCCCTCAAGGTAGCACTATTGTAAGTATTGCTCCTGTAGGCTGCAGTGGGCTGCTCTGGTTCCTCAGCTCCCTGTGGAGTTTATTTGGGCCTTCAAAAACTGTCAAAAGTTGGGTTTCTTTCCCACAGAATTTCTGAATTTCCTGTGGGCCCTGAATACTCAGTTTGAAAGTGAAAAGCATTTACATGTGCTTGTTGCCAACAAGTAAGTTCACTCAGGCCCTTTGAGATGGGCTCAGCAGCATAAGGTCACTCTCTGGGTAACAAGAATGTTGCGTCAGCACAGATCACATTCCCATTTATTTTGCCTATTTGTTGATGTTATCAAAATTGATCCTATGGCTTCTAAATTGTGTCTTTTCAGAAAAGTCGGGAGCATTTTTCAGCAGCTGGACAAAATATCTGAATGTGTGCTGAATATTACAACTTGAATATCCCAAATCACTTATAACAGTTAACAGATGTTTTCATGTAGTCATTTTATTAATTTCATGTCTTGGTGTTCTTCTGTATACTAAACTTTTTTTTTATTTCAGAAGGCTGCAACTAAACTAATATACAATCAAGGTGCCTACTGTTACAGATTTTTTTTAATTGATATTTTGACACAAAGAAATTGTCCAAATTCTTCTGTATCAGAGAGAGTTCTTCATTAGATAAATTGCCATTTTTTCTTATTTTCATATGAATTTTTAAATGGCACATTCCCCATGGCCAGAAGGGTAAAGTGGGTAAATTGCAGACTGTGTTGCACATTGCCACAGCAAAGTTGGCATTAAATTGTACCTGTCCTGCTGTAGGCTGGCTTCTGGAAACACTCAAAAAGACAGACTGGGACTCAGACACATAGGAAAATATAGAGAGAGAATTAGGAAATCATCAGCCCTCTCTACTGACTCTGATGTGTAATTGGCAAGGCTGATCAGTACAGTATCATACTTACTGTATTGATAGTCGTCCAAACTTTTTTCTTTGCTCTGAACCTATTTAAATGAGATTATTGTGATTCTTATTTCCGAAAGGAGCTGACATCCTTGCTAACTAAAGTGTGGCTGAATTCTGGAATGTAAAGTCGTTAAGAGTTTTTCTATAATTCCAGTTAAAATGTGCCAGGCTTTCATAGCTGGCTGGTTTTGTGCTCAGATCCTGCTATGGTGNAGATCCTGCTATGGTGAACATAAAAGCTTGCTCTGCCACAGCAGGAGACTGTTTGGGTTGTGAGAAACTATGGTCTCAGATTTGTTTCCATCATGTTTTCTTCTTCTTCAGAAGTAGTAGGTGTGAGTAGCAGAAAAAGTTTCCTTTAAACCAAATATTCCTAGATCTGACTGAATAAATGTACAATGCTTCTGCAAAGCAAGAAACATTTTTGGTAGTCATTTTTTAGGGCCAGAACTTGCTTTTTGGACATCCTCCCAATGTCTCATTTCTGTAGTGGGCTCCCTGTGTCCCCTGTGTCCAGGTCTGCAATCCAGAGATCTGGTTTTTTCTTCAGAGTGAAGAACCTGTTCAGCTGAACTAATTTGCTGATGAGAAGATCCCATCAAATATAAATAAACAAAAAGAAAAGGCAAAGTGCGTCTTTTTTTTCTTTGAACATCTCTTTAATTAGATGCTCCTTTGAATGTGACCTGAGTTTTGTTCTTTTTCAGCTACCTGTTAAACCCCTACACTGTGATGTCTTGTGTGGCAAAGTCCACCTGTGCCATCAACAACTCTGTCATTGCATTCTTCATTTTAGCTACAATAAAAGGTAACACAGTGAAGAAAAATGTATTCTTCATCACTTTTTAGAAAGGTTGGAAATGTAGCAAAAAATAAACCCCAGCGAACTTTACAGATAGGATTGTTACAAAGGTCTCAGTGAAACACAGCACAAACAGGACTGGAACAAGGTCAAAGTTTTACATGAATTTGTGAGATCAAGGGACTTTATAGTCAAGTGAAAATTTACTTTCACCTCAGTGTACCCAAGAGTTTACTCTAAAAACTGACTCTGTTTCCTGGTTGGCTTCAAATAGTTTTCTGTTCAGGAAGAAACGTGTCTGTGTGTTGCAGAACGTAAGAGCTCTGTTGCTCTTCTTTTGTGTGTGAATATGCACTTAAGTGTCATACACAATTTATCTTCAAAGCTTATCCTTGAACTTTTATTCAAAAGCAAGCATTTGCCTGCAGCTATTATTTGGCTTTCACTCACAGTTGTAAACATGGTTTGAAATTAACTAATTGAGCTTTGGGAAAGCAGAAACAATAACCAAAGACCCAAACCAGCCCAGTGGAGTAGATTATGTCAGAATCATTGTTTCATTCATTCTGTCTCTTTTATGACTCCCCAGTGCTAAATTCTTTTAGCCTATATGATTTGTAAGGAGTTCTCTGCTGGATCAGAGGAAAGGTCAGTCTGATCTTCTGTCTCCAGCAAGGCCCAGACCCAGGCACTGCAAAGAAAAAGCTGATATAGTTTGTGTTAGTGTTTCCAAAAGAAAGTTTTCCTGTAATTATTGGCTAATTGAGTCAGGAGGTGTTTAAACTTAGAAGCATTTAATAATGCTAATAAAATTGCTAATAACAATAACAAACAAGTGGGGTCTATTTAGTTAAACTGACTTTTAACTGTTCACTGATACCCTGAGACCAAAAGTTTGGTCATAGACAAAATTGTAGTTGCTGTCTCATGGTTTGTCCCTGACTGGGAGTGTGGCAGTCTGGGGTTTAAGTGGGCAAAGAGGATATCAGGTTATGATTGTGATTTCTTTGAATCACTTCTTTAGATCTGTGCAGAACTGAACACTGATAAAATACAGGATAGGGAGGTTTCTGTCAGGAGAGTGTAGTTGAAGAGAGGAGAGGCTCATCACCAGGTAACCCTGTATTTTCTCTTTCAAAGGAGCAGAGAGGAGCTCTGAGTGTTTGTTGTCAGCAGGATGAGAGCTGCTTCAGTGCACTGAGTCAGGGCTCTTGCTGTCTGAGCTCTATTTTTACAGAGGACTTCCATCAAGTCTTTGGCTATAACCAGGCTACTGCACTGGGTGCTTGTATTTTTATTGTTTAACCTTTTGGTTAAATTGGTTGGGAGGTCTTTTGGACATTACTTCTGTTATTGGTAGTTGAGAAATGTGAGTGTTCAACACTGAGACACCTCAGATAAGGCTGCCTGAATAGAGACATTCGTGTCACTTGGAAAAGCTGTGCCAATCCTTTCTATGCTTCAGTTTTGGTATCAATAAGCAGAGCTAATGCCACTCCACTCCTTCAACTGCTTGCACTCTTGAACACAGCTTTGCTGAGGCTGCAGCACATTCTGGTGATGAGGTTATCCAGCAAGCCCAATATGGCAGTTCTTACATACAGATATGACTTAAGTGAATGCATTCCCATGCGTTAACAGCAGCCAGCATGGGCTTTATATAGACTGAATTATATGAATCTCTTTCTGTGTGTGAAAGACAGGAGATACAAATTATCCAGTGGTTCTGTCTTATGGAATGAGTCATTCTCCATTCAAACTGTCATTAACAAGAGGACACCCTGCAGGATACATTCTGCTAAAAACCCCTTGAAGTGATGTCCTGATATTTGTGAATCCCCTGCAGAGTGTTATCAGCTTCTTCCCATTTGGACTTCCTGTCTGTATGGCTGTTTATACTAAAAGTTCCTTATAAGCTTTTTTTTTCTTTGTAGGTAGTGCCTTCCTCAGTGCTGTGTTCCTGGCCTTAGCAACATATCAGTCACTCTACCCTCTCACACTGTTTGCTCCAGCACTGCTTTACCTTCTACAGGTAGGTGATTTCTAACTCTTGTGTCTTACCTGTTGTCTTCTTGTGGCTGTGCAGGGAGAGTCCTGGGGAGGGGAGTCAGACAAGTGCAGAGTTTTGGAAACAGGGACTCCCCTCAAGACATGGCAAGTTTGAACCCTGAATAGGAGTGCCTATGTTTGGAGAGAAAGGAGCAGGAAGTCTCCTACAGAACTGGGTAGTGTTTAGCTTGCCCAAAACAAATGCTGTGTGGGCAGCAATGAGGGGCTCAGACCCAGAGAAGTTCAAAAATGCTGGTTTGGGGTTTAATGGCAAAAGGCATGTTCTGGAAAGAGCCTGGTTGTCCTTTGTCCCTCTCCATTAACAAGATCCTGAATCCCATCAGGGCTCCCCTTGTTAATTTTATCCTGCTGTGGCAGCAAGGTGAGGCTGTGATGCCAGCAGAGGCTCAGCTCACTTCACAGATCACTTTGTGATAATGTTTAGTATTTGAAATTGTTATAATTCTGAAATTATGCTGTTGTGCATTTCACCAGTCTTTTTTTGTTACTGATGGTGATTTTTACAGTTTATCTTTACTTAACTAGCCTGTTCTCAAATCTCTGAGCTTCCAGACAGAATGGGAGTCAGTTCTAATTAATTTTCTTTCTCTGATTATCTGACATGAATGTCTCTTACTTTTTTTCAGGAATTTTATTAGTAGTAGTAGTCTTTGCAAGAGAAGAACTGCAGAGTCAGTGTTGCTTTTTCAGTTTGATGATTTTTAGGAAAATTTATATCTTTAATAGTTTGGTCTCATTTGTTCTCTTTTAACTTTAGTCAAAGTAAATTGGGAGTGAAGTGTAAGCATTGTACCTTGAATTCACAAACAATAAGTGCTTTGATATGTGGTTGTCTAATTTGCAGCTTTTAAAGGCAGTCCTGCCAGTGTGTGTCCTTGTATCTAAATTTGTCAATGAACTTTCCTGCATTCTTTGTACAGAATTAAATCACTTTTCTCCTGCTCTTTTCAATCTGTCCTGCCAAAATTTTTGGTTATGTTGCTTACATTGTCCCAGCAAGTGACATTAAACCCACTCCGACTGAGAAAACCCAGTGAGCTTTACACAGAGCCCACAGCAGTCAGGGCAGGTTCTCTGCACATATCCTGCCACTGCAAACCCCAGGGCCAAATGGAAAAGCCACATCACTGACCTTGAGCTGCAGAATGCTGAGCGATTCCCAAAGGTGTTGTCCCCTGTGTATATTTGTCTGTACACAGGCAGTCAGGAGACCAGATGGAGTAGGGTATCCCTGTCATGTTGTGTTGTGACAAGGACATGTAGCAGTGGCAGGACTTTGTCTGAGGAAGCCAGCTTTCAGAGGGGCTCCTTTGTGCTTAGGAACTCAGTGGATGTCCTCTTTCCCTGATTTCAGCAGAACAGGAGTGCCAGGCCAAGTGCTGGTACCACAGGATGGGGGTTCTGGAGCAGGGCTTTCAGTCACCCCATGCAGTGGGGTTGTGCAGGAGAAGACAGGCACCAGTGCAGTATTGCAAATGTGTGGGCTACCACTGCAGCTTGGGTGGGTGGGTGTGGGTGTGGGTGTGGGTGTGGGTGTGTGAACCTTACACTTGTGTGTATGCTCACACGAGGGACTCACTGCAAGCAGAAATGACCAGCTTTGCTACTGTATTTTCAAACACAGCTCTGGGAATACATTCAATGTGTATGACTTAATTGGCCAGAGTGAAGAACAATGAGCAAATTGTGCTTGAAAGCTGCTCCTTCAAGTGCCATAGTGCCAATGTTTGATGCTTTCTTTCATCAATTTAAAATGATGTTTTGAACACTCACACTTTCTTGTGGCTCTCCACCTGATGAGGTGCTTCTGTTTCTTTTTCAGCGTCAGTTCATACCTATCAAACTGAAAAGCAAAAGTTTCTGGCTCTACACCATGCAGTATGCATCCCTGTACCTGTGCAGCCTGGTGGTGATCATTTGCCTCTCCTTCTTCCTGCTCAACTCCTGGGATTTTATCCCATCTGTTTATGGATTTATGTAAGTATAAGGATTCTTCCTGATGGTTTTCTGTCTGGCCCCACTCTCCCCACTCGGTTTGTTTCTTGCCCATCACACACAGGTGTGTGCTTGACCCAGGAAGTGTGAGGTCTGTGATTTACTGGCAATGCAATAAAAGAAAGAATATGTGGTGGAAAGCAGCCATTAGCCAGCTCCAACTTCTGTTAAATAAATAATAGCAAAAACTAAAAACAAGCTGTTTTCCACTGAGTGGTTGGAAATGGATTTGATTGTTGAGTTACCATGGCTGTGAAATATTCCTCTCTGGAGAAATGTCTGCTTGAGAATGGTTTAAATCCTGCTGTGGCATCAGGAAGGATTCCTCAGCAGGATTTCAACCTGCTCTCCATGTTTTCATCCATTTGGTTTCTCTTTCATGGATTTACAATTTAGGTCCTACATCCAGTAGCATACAATTATTGCAACACATTATTTAATGCAACAGAAGCAGGGCAGCAAAGAGCAACCATTAAAAAATTTACTGTGACTTTCTTTTCAAATTTCAGCCTTTCTGTTCCAGACCTGACACCCAATATTGGCCTTTTCTGGTACTTCTTTGCAGAGATGTTTGAACACTTTAGTCTTTTCTTCGTATGTGTGTTTCAAATCAATGTGTTCTTCTACACCATTCCCTTGGCAATAAAGTTAAAGTAAGTATTAGTGTGTTTATCTGCTACTTTATTTTACTCTTAAGTTACCCAATGGAAGCTCCTAAGGATGAAGTCAGATGTCTTGATCTACAAGCCTAAAGAAGATTTTTAACAGGGCCTATCCTCCTCATTTCCCATACTTTTAGCTCTGTTCCTCTTAAATAGAGTGACTTGGGCTCTGCAATGGAACTCTGTGTTCCAAGCATCAACAGAGGCAGCAGAAACGGAGGCTGTAGAAGTGCCAGCGTAAGGCACTGTAGTCAAAAAGCAAGAACTGGCTGAAACTTCCAGCTCTTCATTGTCAGAAAAAAAGTTGAAACTTGGGGACTTTCCTATCTGACTTCATTGACTTCTTTCTGGTGAAAACACCCATTAACACACTTGGATTCTCAGTGAGCTTGTCCTTTGGCTTGCACTGGATAGATCAGGTGTACCGGAGGGATGACCATGGGCTTTGGGCTTCTCCAAATTACCATCATAGGGCAGGTGCTAATTGCTTCTGGTGAGTAAGGCAGAGCTGGGGAAGCATAGTGCAGATGATCACTGTGCAGGTATAGACAGGCACTGAGGGAGGCCCGAGGTTGCTGGGTGAGGGCTGTGGCAGATGACCCTGCCTGACCCTGACCCTGCTGCTCTGCAGGGCATCTCCAACCACCCCACCCAGCATTCGGAGCCTTGTCTGGAGAGAGCAGGGATGCAGGAGCTTCTTTGAGCCTGTCCTGCAGCACATCTGAACCGTTGCTGATATTTATTTGTAGTTTCCAGAGGCTCTACTGCATCCTCTTAGCCTTTGTTTGTTTTCCCTTCCAGGGAGCACCCTGTGTTCTTCATGTTTGTCCAGCTCGCCATCATTTCTGTCTTCAAGTCCTATCCCACTGTGGGAGATGTTGCACTGTACATGGCCTTCCTTCCAGTCTGGAGCCACCTTTACAGATGTAAGTTCTTTGTGCTTGTTTATTATTTATCTGGAATGGAAAAGGGCCTGCCAAATAATTAAATTAAATGCTCACCACTAAACCAAACCAGACCCATGTTCATAGGCTCTCATGGCCTCCATGGGGTGTCTGGAAGGAGGCTGGATTTTGGAGGTTTTTTCCTCTGGTGATACAGTCCCTAACATGTCTTTAGGGCTTGGATTGAAACTGGTCAAGGAGAGAATTTTCACTTGTACCTTATCTTCCCCCTCTCTCCAACTTGTTCTGAAGATTATCTTTTTTATAAGAACCTTTTGCAGTCCTGCATCCTCCAGATGCTTCACTCGCATTTAAGGCTGTGTAATTTGAACACGAATTTGAACCGATTGCTTCTGCACCTGGTGAGTCCCCCAGCTGTAAAGTGCTGGATCTTGTAGTCGTGCTTTGTTTTGCATCTGCTTGTTTGCTTAGAGTGAAAGTAACAATGCTTCAAAAAGACACTCTTTAGCACTTGAAATCACCAGAGAGCGTCCTGTGGATTCTCAGGCTCAGTCTCTAGAACCTTCTTCCATGGGGAGATTTGGAAGTGTTGTGTTTTTCCTGGCATTTCTTGCTTAAACCAACTGCTTTGACCATCCCTGCCAGGTTGTCCAGGCTTTTCACTGCAACCTTCTCCAAGCCAGGCTAAGTCTGTTCATGGACAGCTTACCTGCCTGTTGTAGGAGACATAGTCAGGAGACCTGGAGACCATCTGCTCTGTGGGTTCAGATTCAGGAGAGCTGAGGCCAAAGCAGCTGTGATCAAACAGGGCAGGAATCCCCAGGCTGGCCCTGAGCACACCACAGCTGTAGCAGCTGATGAACTTCTGAAAGTCCTTGCTCAGTGTAGTTCAGTTCCACATTCCAAGCATGCAGTGAGAGGGACAGTCATCAGTCACGTGCTCCCACCCCGCAGTGTGTGAACAGACTGACTGAACGAGAAGTTTAAAATAGGTGGGAAGAGGTTTGGATGTGACAATACTCTCAAAACATCATCTGCCCTCAACTGCAGAGTGATGGGCATGGGCTGAGCTGCAGTCAAGCGCAGCAGCACAAGTGTTGGGATGGATTATAGCACTGCTGCCAAAGGAGAGGCATAAGTACTTCACAGAAAACAAAACCTCTCCTGGCTTGGTAGTTCCCAGCTCTTTTAGACAAAATTGTGCTTGGTTTCTGTCTGCCTGACGTGTTCTCAGGCAGACTGCTGGATTCTTGCACCTCCCAGTGTCATGTGTCTGTCAGTGTATTTGGCCTGTATGAGTTTCTTCCTTTTATGGTGCTTACATTTCCTTGCTACCTCCCAAGAAAGTATCTTTTGCCACTGAAAAAAACACCAAGATACCAAGAAAGTATCTATAACCCACTGTCATGGTTTCAGTCTGAAACCAGACAGAAATATTAATTTGGGTTGTGGTTTTAGGTTGCCAATTTAAAATTCTGTAATCAAGAGCAAAGCAGGCTCAAACTTGAAAAGAACAGACTTTATAAACACAAAAAGAAAAAAAAAAACCAAGGATTAGAATTAAACCTTTAAAACACTCTTCCTCTATCACCAAATTTCTTTCATTCCCACTGACAACATGCAGAAATCACATTTAGAATTTTCACTCATTTTTCCCAATTATAGAATAGTCTTTCTTCAATTCTTTTAGGGATTGGAGCATCTCTTATTTGCTATGGAAAAAAACAAAACAAAACAAACTTTCCATGATAACAGCTGCCCGGAACATCTGTATCGTGAAACTCCTCCCATGTTCACAGCCCTTTCATAGCTGTGCCTCTGGGCCAAAATTGATGTATGGGGTTTATTTTTAAAG
>WAAG01031221.1:0-20638 GCA_013390105.1 Tichodroma muraria | reverse complement strand
GGGCTGTGGAATTGCAGGGCTGTTTCTGGCCTCAGCCGCTGGCTGGACTCTTGCAGCTGGGGAGAGGGGCTCGATGGACTCTCCACTCCATCCCTTGGTCTCATCAGGGTGAAACCAGCCCCGGAGCAAACCCCACTCGAGTGGCCCGACCCTGCAGGGCCGCTCCGGCCCGCTCTCAGCGGCATGATCTCTCGTGGCTCCGGGACAGCTCTGGGAAGCTCTGCCAGCGCCGCGCTGGTGGAGAAGGCAGCTCGGATTCCATCAGCCGGATCTCAGCGGCCGTGGCTCGCCCCACATCCTCCCCTCCCCGCCCGGCCACGCCAGGCCCGGCCCGGCCCAGCCAGGCCCCGAGGGCCGCGGCGGAGCGGGCCAGGCAGCACCCGTTACCTCTTCTCGATCCGGAAACCAGAAGCAGCAACTTTCCCGGGTTCTCACTTAAAATGTGTATTCACAAAGGCATACCTACGCTTTTCATTGGTTTCATCAAGTGTCAATATTACACATTGGCCAATCAGGGCCAAACCACAACACCCACATATTCATTTTTTCCTTTGTCATTAGCTTGATGAGGCATTAAAGTGCTCTGGGATTAAAGTGCTCTGCTCTCCATATTGGAAAGCTGCTGGCAAAACCCCTTTGTAGGCTGTTGGTTACTGTAGTGTAGATACCAAAAAGCCAAAGTCATCCGAAAAAGAGTGTTTGGAAGCAGGACCTAGGAGGAAAGAGCTATGAATGGGGATTAACACTGCAACAAAGCAGAAGTATTTATTTTGAAGGGAAATACAGTGGATTTTTTATAACCACTATCCAGGAAATTACTAAAGCAACCTGTGGAAGGTTATTGGAGAAGAGTATGTCTTGACAAGTGCCTCTCTCCCCCTGCACACACCCTAAATACCATTGCTGGTTGTGTGACCATGACTGCTCAGTAATACACCGTTTTAACAGCTGGTTTTCTTTTACAGTCCTCCGGAACATCTTCATCCTGTCATGTGTGCTCATTTTCTGCTCCTTCCTGTTCCCTGTTCTGTGGCATCTATGGATTTATGCAGGAAGTGCCAACTCCAATTTTTATTACGCCATCACGTTGACTTTCAACATAGGGCAGGTCAGTAGAATGAGGCAAATGAAGCTGCACTGTGGGCAGGCTGCTGGATGGGGTGGCCTGTCAGCAGCCATGAATCCTGCAGGATGGGGCTGGCTCTCCGCATCCTGTGTGGTTTTGCATAGCAGCTTCCTGGCTCTCCTCCTGGATTCTGCCTGTTCCTCAACCCCGGGCACATTATTTTCCCAATAATGGGAAAGAATTCTTGTGGTATTTGAGCTGCGGCTTAACAATCCAACCTGGCTGACTGCAGGTCCTGTGCTCTGTTGCTGATGGCCAAGGACAAGAATCTCAGTATGGCAGGACTGGGCACAAGTGAATGGAGAAGAGGAGCTAAGAGGGGAAATGGGAAAACCTCAGGGCAGTAGCAGTGGGGCCAGAAAACAGACAAATGAGACCTGCCCATGCACAAGGACATGGCACCAGTTTTTTTGAGACATGGCAGCACATGCAGGGTTCCAGTGATGCCAGGACTTACCCTCCAAGCCTTTCCTGAGGCCGTTCTGGACACATGACTTACACTGGCCTTAGGGAAAGCAGAGCTTAGCAGCCTTGAAGGGTGTAACTCAGTGTACACAGGCAGTATAACCTTTCATAAGTCCTTCTTCTTTGTGCTGCTTGTCATGTACCTGAGCCGTGGGGCAGTTTGACGTGTGGGTGAGCAGAACATTCTTTTCATGTGAAAGTTGCCTTTATTTTGAATGTGCCTCAGCCATTTATGCTTGTCTGCTTCTCCTAAAGCCAGGGGAACACTTTGACCAGGGGCAGAAAATCACCTACTCTTACCCTTGATTAATGGGGAAAACACTCATTTGGTAGAAACTAAAGAGACTGCACAGGGTGAGAGGGAGAATAGAAATTGTAAGAGGGACTGATAGGAAACTGGGAGTGGTTCATTACATGTCCCGCTATGGAATGAAAGGAATAGTAAAACTTTAATTAGAAATAGCAGATGTTGATATTCTAAGAGGATTTTGTTTCTTACCTGAGAAAGTCATAGCAGGTCTTGTGCTCTGTGTAAATGCAGACAGCAAGAGTCTCTTGCCTGATTTCCTTGTGAGAAAGACCTAGCCCTTATCCTCACCCACCTCAGCTCTTTCTTTTCCCATTTAGATATCTGCAGAGAAGCTTAGTTAAAGGTAAAATCACCTGCAGTGACAGAGCTTGTCAGCAACTGTCAGCAGTTCAGCAAAGCAAGCAGATCATGGCTGTTTCCCTCTCCCTGTGTGTGTTCTCCTTCACACTTTCTCCCCTGACCTCAGCAGTCTGCAGCCCTGTTTCTCTTTCCCCTGCTCTCCATCTGGTCCTCCATCCCCTCCTGTCCTGCCATTGAGCCTCTGCAGCAGCTGCTGTGTTTTTCTGTGCTGTATTGCACTGTAACCCAGGGAGGCTCTGACTGTCCATCCCTCTGTGCTCTTAGCACTGCCACATATTTCAGGTAACACAGTGCCAAAGGGATGCTTTAAGTGGCATCTGCACACTAGGACACGAGGACAATAACTACCAGCTTGGGCTGGCACTGAAAAGGTTTTCCACTCTAGTTACCTGCTAATATGCTTATATGGAGGAGGGCAGCAGTCCAGCGGAAAGGTCACACTGCAAGAGGCTAAGTGATAAATGACAACTACTGAGCCAGCAGGTCCCTGCCACAGCCCAGTCTGCCCCAGCAGTAGCAGCTTCCCAAGGCGGAAGCTTTAGAGAATCCACTGTCACCCATTTCTGCGATCTCAAGGCCCCCAGGCTTGGGAGCAGTCCCACCGTGTGCCTCAGTACAACCAAAGGTGTCCTAGCGTAGGGCAGAGTGGCTGGAAAGTGCCCAGTAGGAAAGGCCCTGGGGCTGCTGATTGACAGCAGCTGCCCAGGTGGTCAAGAGGCCAAGGGCACCTGGCCTGTACCAGCCATGCTGTGGCAGCAGGACCAGGGCAGCTAGGCACTGGTGAGGCACTCCAAGTGTTGAAAACAGTTCTGGGTGCTTTCATTCAGAAGGAACATTACAGGGCTGGAACGTGTTCAGAGAAGGAAACTGAGCCCCAGGAGCAGCTGAGGGAGCTAGGGGTCAGCCTGGAGAAAAGGAGGCTCAGTGGGGACCTTCTCACTCTGCAACTCCCTGACAGGAGGGGGCAGCTTGGGGGATCAGACTGCTCCCAGAGAACAAGGATAGGATGAGAGGAAACAGCCTCAAGCTGTGCCAGGGGAGGTTCAGGTTAGACATTAGGAGGAATTTCTTCACAGACAACATGGTCAGGCATTGGAAGGGGCTTCCCAGGGAGGTTGTGGAGTCCCACCCCTGGAGGTGTCCAAGGAATGCCTGGATGTGGCACTCAGTGCTCTGGGCTGGGTGACACAGTGGGGCATCAGTCAAAGGTTGGACTTGGTGATCTCAGAGGTCTTTTCCAGCTAAAATGACCCTGTGATTCTGGGATAGCACTTGGATAGAAGGAGTCCTGTGGGTGCAGCTGATATGTCTGTGCAGGTGTGGCACAGCTGGACCTGCCATTGTCATACATTTTGGCCAGTTTATGGAGCTACTGCATGTGAGTCTCCCTTGGCTTAACATGGCAAGAGGATGGACAAGGTGTTCCCAAGGTCACAGTGGCTCCTCCAGCAGCATGTGCTGAACAGCCCAGGAGCTGCTTAATCCCCAACAGGGTCTGTCACCAACATGTGCCCCTTTTTATTCCTTGCCCTGAAGCACCACTGATGTGTCTGAACGTCTCACTCCACAGATCCTGCTCATCTCGGATTATTTCTATGCCTTCCTCCGGCGGGAGTACTACCTCACTCATGGACTCCACTTGACAAGGCAGGATGGGACAGAGGCCATGCTGATTTTGAAATAAGGACTGTACCACCATTTCCTGGGACATGGGCCACTCTGAGGACCTTGCAAAGCTTGGGGTACATGGGGCGGGTGGGGAAGGTTCCCTGAATGAGGTCTGACTTTGGGAATGATACCTACTGAAAGAAAGGGCTGAGGTTCTGGGAATACCCCCCTGAGCTGCAGGTTCAGCACAGACTGTCAGAGCTGCAGTTCCTCCCTCCTCAGCTGTGCTTTTCACTGCGACCTCAGCCATCAGCTCTGGGCAGTCCAGCAGGAACAAGAGTGTCTGAGCTAAACCCAGGGCTGGAGCTCAGACCATGAACTGTTTTCCACCACTACTTCTTGGAGATGTTTTGCTTCTCCGGGGATCTTCCCCTTCACTGCTTTGACCAGAAAAGCTCCTGCTTGGCACGAGGCAATCTCTGGATGCCTGGTGCCCCAGCCCTGGCTGCAGATTCCATTTCTTGGTGGTTCTGCTGTTGAGGGATCTGGAAGAATCCCATGTGCTCAGTCACAGTGGGTGCTGTGAAAGGGTTGGGTGACCAAGGATGATGACCTTGGAGGACAGCTGGGGCTGCTGCCACACCTGGTAACCTCAGCACTCAAACTCAAGTAGGAACCAGAACTGGGATGGGACCAGGAGCAGGGTCGGTACCTGGTAACTGCTCTATCCCATTTGAGCAACACAGTCATGCCAGGAGCTGCAGAGGCATTGCAGGTCTCAGAAGGAATACTACTGAAGAGACAGATTCCCACTGCTCACAGTTTCTGTTGGGTTACAGATATGGCCTGGCACTGTGCAGCCTCACACTGCTGCTGTGATCACTTGGAGCAGCAGCCAGGACTAGGAGCTGTCACAATCTCCCTGTAAGGCCCCAGACCAAATCCAGGAGGAGTCTCAGCCACTGCTGTTATGGAGTTGTTCCACAGTTGCTTATCACTACTGGATGTGCACTTGTCTGTCACCCTTGTGCCAGTTTCTGCTGGGCTTATGGCTGTGCACAGGGACTCCCTTAAATCAGCTCCCCTGGTCCCCCCGCTCCTCTCTGTGCTCAAACGTGCTCTCTTTGGAGCTGCTGCTGCTTCTGCTGCTGCTGCCCCCTGAATATGGCACTCTGGGGTGAAGCTACCAGCTCTGATGGCTGCGTGGTGCCACTGAGCTCTGGTGACCAGAGTGTCACAGCCGTCTCCAGCATCACCACTGCTTCCACGGGACATCCGAAGGGTTGGGAATGTGACATGGAAACCAAACTGCACATGGTACCGAGCAGCTGAGAGATGGATATGCCCAGGCAGGTGTGTAAACAGACCTTTCTTTCCGGACAATTCAAACTTTTGCCTTACTGCACTACTGTCAGCGCTTTGGGGGGTGCCTCCAGCCACCGAGGGGCCAGCGGGGCCATGGCAAGGAGCAAAATAAACTGGGCAAGTTTTGAACACCTCGTGTGCTTTGTGGCTGTGGGGGCTGGAGGGTGAGGGAGGTGTGGGAGGTGCTGAGAGTCACATGGAGGGGGTGGGAGGGGATTTGAAAGCAAACACGGGTTAGAGGGGGTAACAAGTGACAAAAAAGGAAACAGGTTTTGGGGCAGGCTGAAACACCCCTGGCTGTAGGGAGGGCCAGGTATGTGCAGGTAACCGGGCAGTGGTGTAAGAGAAATTGAGCAGATGACTAACTGGAGGGAGCTGTGGGGAGGTGTTCATTTTACAGCCCCTCTTTCCACAAAACCAACAGCAATTAACCATGAGGAGGAAGATGGTGACAGGAGTCAGCAGGGCTGAGGTGAGGGCTGCAGGTAGTGTCCCTGTCCTGTGCAACAGCTGGATTTGTTCCTGGGGCTATGCTCACTCCCAGCCCCCTGGGCCGGGTATACTGAAGGAGCAAGTCCCAAATTTGGACTCAAGCAGTCCTGAGGAAGGTCATGGGGTCAGCACTGGGGTAGGGGAGGAGCAAGGGCAGAGACATGAGGAGGGCCAGGGGAGGGACAGGAGCATGGAGGGAAAAGGAAAGGGCAGGGGCAAGGGCAGGGAGAATGAAGGGGTAAAGGGACAGGAGGACAGGGGCAGAATCAGGGTCAGGGGTATGGAAGGGTGGGGCCAGGAGCAGGGATGAGGCAGGGACAGAAACTGGCAGGGATTGATTGCCATGCTAAGCCAACTCAGGCAAGGATTGGGAGCCCTGTTTGGCTCCTGACCAGGGTCCCAGTGGAAGTTTTTGGGGCCACCATAACCGCCTCTTGCCCATCAAGTTTTTGGGGCCACCAGAACCCACCAAGTGTTGCCAGTGACCAAATGCCAGGCACCAGGAACCCACAAACTCCCACTGCTATCAAAGGGTGGGTGGGCACAACCCATCAGGGCTGCAGTAGGCCTGCTATGGAGATGAGGAACAGCCCAAAAATGCCTGCAGAGGGCCCAAGGCCTGGGCTGGGCATCACGGCCATCATGCTGCCATGCAAAGCATGCAAAAAGTCCTGGATTGGCATAAATGGAGCACTGTTGCACTTGGACCCACAGGCTCACAGCCAGGCCGAGTGGTTTGGGAGTGACATCAGTGAGAGGGAGCTGCACGGGGGCACTACATCTCTTCCCTGGTCTGCAAGGGCTTCTCCAGAGGCTGGCAGGTCCCTCAGCCAGTGATTCCCTCCTCAGCTGCCAGTTCCAAGCTGGCTCCCTCAGAGTGAGGGTCATGTGCCACCAGGGCCTCCTTTACTGAGTTTGTGTGTCCAGGTTTTGGTAGTGGGGTGGCTAGCAAAGTGGCTTCTGTGATAAGCTGCCAGAAACTTCCCCTGTGTCAGACAGAGCCAAGTCTAGATAGCTCCAGGATGGACCAAGGCCAAGGCCCAGTCCAGCACAGGTGGCAGTGATGATGCCTGGTGGATCAGAGATTTAAGTAGAAGAGAAAAGTTACTGTGCAGATGTAATTGCACTCAGAGAAGAGCAGAGTGAGAATAAGCAAGGAACAGTCCTGCACGTACCCAGGGCAGGGCAGGAGGAGGGGCTGGAGCTGCTTCAGGAGCTGGAGCTGAGATTCCCCTGGGATTCTCTGGGGAAGCCCATGGGGAAGTAGCTGTGCCCTGCAGCCCATGGAGGGCCCAGGGGTACAGAGTGGTGCACTATCCACCTGCAGTCCCTGGAGGAGCCCATGTCAGAGTAGAGGAAGGACTCTATTCCTCTCCCTGAGCAGCAGCAGAAACAACAGATGAACTGATCATAACCCCTATTCCACATCTCCCTGCACTGCTGGAGGGGAAGAGGCAGAGCTGGGAAGGAGGGAGGTGTGGGAAGTGTTTTAAGGTCTTATTTTACTTCTCATTATCCTGCTCAGATTTTGTTAGTAATAAATTCTGTTAATATCTCTAATTCGAGTCTGTTTTGCTCTGAAAGTATTTGATGAGGGGGTCTCACCCGCTCCTTAACTCATGAACTTTTTGGTGTATTTTCTCCACCCTGCCCAACTGTGGAGGGCAGTGAGAGAGGTTTTGGCAGGCGCCTGGTGTCCAGCCAGGGTCACCCCACCACACAGGTGTTGGCAGTTGCTACAACCATTGCAATAGTTGTGTTGCAAAGAGCAACTCTGCACGACCTGCCCCAGTGATGCCAAAACAAGGGCAGCCCCTGGCCTCGGGGCTCTCTGCTTGGTTCCAGGCGACAGCCGGGGTGCGAAAGAAGTGACAGCCACCGGCCACCAGGCACCTGGCTGGAGGGGGGTGCCTGCTCACGCATCCCAGCACCATGCAGCGGGGACACATTCCGGACCTCCGCGAGCCGAGCCGGGACAGGCTGCTGGCATCCACACCCACGATGTCATGCACCGATGGCCAGGGAGGGGCCGGCGCGGCTGAACATTAACCCCGGGGCAGTGTCCAGGGCTCCTCTGGCGGCACAGTCCCAGCACGCCGGCAACACCTGCAATGAGGGGGCTCCGAGTCCGCTATCAGCTCCTGGTAGGTCCACCGCGGCAGGGTCCCACATGGCGCGGAATGAGCTCTGGTGCTGCGCTAGGAGGCACCTGCCAGGCTGGACACGGGGCTGGACAGACAGAGGGGGATGCCTTGGGGAGAGCAAGGGGCTGGGGAGGTCCGGGGTGTGATGGACACACGTGGTGCCCCTGCAGCCCGCTGCCTCCCGAAGATCCAGGTACCCCGGGGACAGATCTCCTGTGCCCCGGCGCTGCACTCACTCACCCCTCTTGCCCCCTCAGGGTGGTGGGCAGGGAATTGCCCTTGGGCGTGAGCTGCACCCACAGCCATCCTGAGCACGTGGCTGGCTCTGACACTTGTCACTAGCGGCCACCAGGACCGCGGCACATGCCCGGCCCCTTCCACACTCCGTGAGCAAGGAACAAAGAGGGAAAAGGCAAGACTTTACCCCTTCTGCGGGGGCTGCAGCTGTAGAAGCTTTCCCTACCTTCTCTTCCTCCTCCACCCCTTCCTCCCGAGTGGCCATACACCCTTGAAGTTCCGTGTGCAGCAGTGGCATGGCCTGGGGGGTGCCAGAGCATGGCACGGCCTGGCACAGCATCTGGGCTGTAGGGAGCAGCGGGCAGCCGGGAGTTGGGCTGTAGGCCCAGCCTGGAGCCCATTCCCGTGGACTTCGGGCCCCTTCTCCCAGCCCCTGGACAGAGGATGGGAGACACCCCATGCTGGGCGGGTTCGGGAGCTGCTGCTCCCTCAGGCCAGCAAGGGTGCTCAGCTCCCGCTGCCCCCAGCCCGACCAGGACGAGGACCTGCCCATGGGATGCGAGGACCCAGCTGGAGAGTGGCAGCGGGGCTGGGAGGGAGCCCCAGCAGCAGCGGAGGAGGAGCCCTGCAGGCTGGTGCTGAGCACACCCAGCAACATCCTGCGGGACAGGGAGATCGACGAGGTGAGGCACCCTCCAACCTGCACAGGGACCCCACCCTCCCGCTTATCTGCCCCGTACCCACAGCCGTGACCACTGTCCTACCAGGAATGGTCCGGTGTGAGGCCAGATGGGTGACATTCCCCTGTGCCTGGGGACAGTCACCTCAGTCACCTCTTGGGGAGAAGTATGCTTGGGGAGCCACCTCAGAAGGGTTTGCAGGGTGAGGACGCTTGAGGGAAGTAATCCAGGACGCTGCTGGGAGGGGCAGGGGCTTGAGGAGACCCCTTTGGGAGCGTGTTGAAGGGGAGGGTGCTTGGGACCACGTCTTGGAAGGATGCTCAGGTGGGTGTCTTCGGAGGCTGCTTGGAGGGATGATGTGTGCGGCCACCTCTCGGGAAGACTCTCGATGAGATCTCTCAGATTTGTGCTGGGGCAGAGGAGGATGCTCAGCCGGTCAGCACCGACTGAGGCCACTGTGCCCCAGCTGGGCTCCCAGCTGCCCCCGCGGCTGACGCAGCAGCCCTGGAACCTGCTCTACTCCACCGGACGGGATGGCTTCAGCCTGCGGACGCTGTACCGGAGCGGGGCCCGGCTGGACTCACCGGCCCTGCTGCTCATCAGGGACACGGAGGCGCAGGTGCGGCCGTGCCCTCCCCAGCCCGGCTGCCCCGTGTCACACGGGACCTGGGCACCTTCTCGCTCCGTTGGCAGGACGGGGACACGTCCCGGCGCTGGGAGCCCCTCTGAACACCGCGCCGTGAATCTCCCCCTTCTGCCTCCCCAGGCCTTCGGTGCCTTCTCCGCCAGCGCTATTCGCAGCAGCAGCGGCTTCTATGGCACAGGGGAAACTTTCCTCTTCTCCTTCTGCCCCAAGCTGAAGGTGCGGCTGCAGGCTGCCAGACGTGGGGCACCCCGTGGTGGGGGCTGGACATGACCTGAGTAACGGGCTACGCCTGGGGGTCCCCGCGGGCTGGGGGAATCTGGGGTGACAGGGGTGCCTTTGGCCGGACATGGGGACGGCAGCCAGGGGACCCTGTTGGCAGCAGCCCCCCAGGTTCGTCCAGGGCTGGGGGAGAAGGCGAATCCCAGGCAGTGTGCAGGGAGGGAAGCTCAGGGGAGGGGACCCTGCCCAGCTGGGTGTTACTGGGTTCCCTCCACACGGCAGAGCGGTCGCAGCCCAGCTCTGGGCTGGCAGAATGTGGAGGCAGCCACATGTCTGGTACCGCTGGGGGGCTGTGTGTGTGACGGGACGTTAGTGGTGGCAGTTGTTCCCTGGCAGGGCCCACAGGGCTGTTGAAAGGGATGGATCAGAACCACAGGCTCGGCCAAGTCTTCTCGAGACGTGGAACACGGAGGTGCCCGAGCAGAGCCAGCTTGGCTCAGCAGCCTCCAGCTGGTCCTCGCAGGACAGGGATGGGAATGAGGATAGGGACACTGCCCCAGCCCAAGGTCCCCACTGCGTGCTGTCCCCATGCAGGTGTTCAGGTGGACGGGCAGGAACGACTTCTTCGTGAAAGGGGACGTGAATCTGCTGATGGTCGGTGGGGGCAGGTAAGGAACTGCACCGGCAACTTCAGCTGCTCAGAGGGCCACGAGCCCCGATGGCCATCAGAGTCACCACGGGAAACCAGGCTGCCCTGTGGAACTGGGTCCAGACACGTGGTGATCGTCTGAACCCGAAAACACTGGCAGCGGTTGTCCAGCAGCGCTTGGCCTTTCATTCCCGAACCCTACTGCCTGCTGGAAGGGCTGCCCGCCCCCAGCCTGCTCCCACAACCTGCTCCCTGCCTGCAGGCACGGTGGCAGACATGGGACGACTGCTTGTCCCGTCTTATGCCCATTTTGGGAAACAGAGAGGGAGGACGGGAAGTGGCTGGTCGCCCAGGAGGTGGCGTGGGAGGTCTCCAGCCACGAAGGAGGCAGATGGCGGCTGACCGTGCTTTTGGCACATTCGCAGCGGTAGGTTTGGGCTGTGGCTGGACGGGGACCTGCACCACGGGGGCAGCCAGCCCTGCGAGACTTTCGACAACGAGACTCTCTCACACCGGGAGGAGTTCTGCATCCAGGATCTGGAAATGTGGGGTTTGGCCTGACCCCAACAAAGACACCCAAGGAAAAAGGTGCTAGAGAGGGGTTGCTTTGGACTGATGTCTCGAGCACAGCTGCTCCCTGACAGCACCCGCCAGAGCCTGCAGGATGCTACCAGCCTCACCCCCTCCTCCTTTCACCTGTTCCCAATAACATCTCGATTTCATGGGGAAAGAACAGCCAGTGGGGGCAGCGTGACTGGAAAAAATAGCAGTGGGGTCTCAGGCTTGCGGTGTTTCTTGCCATGCGGCTGGGGAGCCCAGAGTGTGTGCAGGGCCCAAAATGGCATAGCACAACTAACCCCAAACCTAACTCTAACTCTAGACCCAACTGCAACCGCAACCCCAACCCCAACCCACCTGTCTGGGATAAGGCAGAGCTGCCCCAGGAGGAGGGGACAAGGCAGAGCGGAACATGGCAGGGCCCCACACAGACAAGAAAGCTTAAAGAGCAGTGACGCTTGTAGGATTAAGCAAGTCCAGGCAGCCTCTGTCCCCAGGGCTGGCTCTGGCAGTGCTGGAGACAGCACAGTCACCATTCCTCAATAAACTCTTCCTGGCCTCATCCTTGCCCTGGAACCGTTGAAATGGCTCTGTGAAGGCATGCAGAACCCATGGTAGGGAGCAGGCCAGAGGTGTGTCAGCCATGTCCTGTCCCAGCTCAGGCTCTGTGGACACAGAAAGTGTGGAGGATCAGCCCAGGGCTGTACTTCAGGGATGCATGCCCCCTCTGGCACAGTCCATACCCACTGTCTGCCACCCTGAGAGGACCTGGGCTTCCTCCTGAGGGGGGATGACAAGAGCCCTTCCCACCCAGAGCTCCACGACCTGTTGCCTCTTACCTGGCTGATAGGGTTTAGCCTCTCATTCCTGGAGGCTGAGCCAGCTCCCTTCTTGTCCACCACTCCTGTCCAAGTAGCAGAACCAGCCCCACAGGGCAGGGGTGGTTCATAGTGTTCCATGGGAGCGCAAGGGCCTGTCTGGTGTGACCACATTTGATGTATTTATTATGGAAGCACAGCTGGACATCTAGCTGAAGTATCACCCCATGACCTCACCTTATGTCAGTTCCTGTCCCTAAATCTGCAATTTTGTGAGGCCTGGATCCCATGGAGCCCCAGCCCGCAGTTCTTTACACCCACCCACCCTCCTAGTCCTTGAGTACCTTGTGCAGGACTTCACCAGTCATTTCCCTGCTGATTCCATCTCCCATGGCCAACCTGTGCCATCTCTCCAGCGCTGGCACTTACTTCTTGCAGCACACATCCACACAGGCTGAAAGATTCATGGAGAAATAGGTGAGAATGGATTTAAGAAGACAGACAGGATGGTACAGAGCTCAGGCAGACACTACACTGACCAGCCCTATTTTCAACACAACCCTCTCATATCCCTTTTCTCTCTACCCTTCCGTATCTCCCTCCTCCTCCACCTGCAGAGTGCCACTGACCCCCTCCACTATCCCAGACCCACAGTGACATGTGCTTGGAGCCCCCTGCAGCCCTTCAGGGCACCCAACTCAGGGCACCTGGCCCCTGTACCCTGGTGGCACCCAATGCTCCCTGCTGAAAGTGGCTGCACAGCATCATCCCCCTGGGGACTTCACCCTCGTGTCCATTGGGACCCTTTCCTATTTCCAGCACTACCTCACTCCTCACCAACACAAAGCCCCTGACTTCAGGCCCATTTCACACTTCTGCCACATTGGGGTAGGATCTCCAGCTGGGTGAGGCTGGAGGCCCCTCTGGAGGTCACCTGGCCCAGCCCCTGCTCCATCAGGGCCACTCAGAGCCCGGTGCTCAGGATGTGTCCAGGTGGCTTTGGAGTCTCTCCAGGGATGGAGACTCCACCACCTCCCTGGGCACCTGCACCAGTGCTCAGCCACCCTCCCAGTGCACAAATGTCTCCTGAGCTCGGAGGGCCCCTCCTGTGTGTCCCTTTGTGTCCGTGGCCCCTGGGGCTGTCCCTGTCCCTGTCCCCTCTGCAGCCTCCCCCTGCGTATTTATCCCCAGGGATGAGATGCCCTGAGCCTGCTCTGCTCCAGGCTGGGCAGTCCCAGCTCTCTCAGCCTCTCCTCATGGCAGAGATGCTCCAGTCCCTTCATCACCCTCATGGCCCTGTGCTGGACTCTGTCCACTCTGTGCCTGTCTCCTGTCCTGGGCAGCCCAGCTCTGGGCCCAGCACTCCAGGCCTGGCCTCACTGGTGTGGAGCAGAGGGGAAGGGTTCTGTACCTGCTGACAACACTCAGCCTAAGGCAGCCCAGAACAACACTTGGAACACTTAGCTGAAAGAGCAGTTGTTGCACATTTGTTGGCTCATGGTGAACTCCTGGATCCTTTCCTCTACACTGTCTCATGGGTGGGTGGTGTCAACACATCCTGGTGAAGGAAATGACCCTTACCAGATGCAGGACATTGTATTTCCTCTTGGTGATCTTCAGGAGGTTCCTGTCAGAACCCTTCTGCAGCCTTGTAAGATCCCTCTGGATGCAGCACATCCCTCGAGTACCAGCCACGTCTCCCCATCTGCAAATGTGCTGAGAGTGGACCCTGTCCACCAGTAATGGGCCTCTGGGACTGGAGCCAGCACCACCCCTGGCACAAGACTCGTGCCACACCCTGAACCCAGTCCTCCAATCAGGCTTTGGTCCAGCCCTGCCTGCTCACCCAAACCCCACTGGGCAGGTCACTGAGGCTGACACCACCCACCACTGCTCTCCCCTCAGCCCCTGGCATCCCAGCACAGGTGACCAGGTTGGTCAGGCATGACTTCACCCTCCCTTCCCCTCACCAATAGCTGGAGCAGCATCTAAAGCGTCCCTGGCCCCTAGGAGTGGCCGCTGTCTGGGGTGTGGCAGGGGCAGGTGGCTGCACTGTGCACAAGTGGTGGGATCCTCCCTGAGCCCTGGCCCCACTACCCACGAGGAGATGTGAACCAAGAACCTCTTTCAGAGGGAAGCTCTTGCACAGAGAGCAGGTAGGAATACCTTGGCTGTTTGGAATGGTTCAGTAAGACCATTTTTAATAAAATCCACACACTGCAATTCTTTAAAAGAATAGTAAAATCATCGTTTATAAATTTATTCTTCAGAGAGGCTCGGATGAACATGTTTAGAAAAGAAATGCTCTCAGAACTTAACTTTTGGTTTAACACAAGCAAAAGATCTTTCCTAAGTATAAAGTGCAGTTAGTAACAAATTAAAAACAAACCAAATCAACAAGAACAAAATTATATCAAAATGATACTTGATCTTATGTAGACAAGGGAGATAAATGCCTTCGCTCTAAGATATTGTTTCTTGAGGAATAGTAAGTTTTTAAAAAGCTTTTAAAGAGGTCACACGCCCTTCAAACCAGTTACCTGGTTCACCTGCAAGTCTGAAATATTGGAACACCAGAGACTACACCTTCAGACACATGAGCACAGATACATAAGCAGCAGCATTACATGGATACTCGTTTTTCCTCCCTCTGTCTAACACCATCAGTTCCCATGACAAAAAAGGCAAAAGAGACATGACAGGAGTTCTGGAGTTCTCTCACAGCACCTTCCCACTGGGTTATTTTTCAAGACCTACCCTCGCAACCCACACCTGATTGCCTGAGCCAGATGCTCAACACCTCTCTCCCCATTCCAGATATAAAGGCCACGGATTGCTCAATTCTTGAGCATTACTGAACCTTTTACTTCATGTTTTTAGTTTTGTGGTCAGACATTTTCAAGCTTTGAAGTTTTATTTAATGAAAGCAGCCTTCCTCTTAGACCTGAGTAAAAGACGAGAGGAAAATAATCTTCCTCAGTCACTTGTTCAACAGCACAGACATTCAGAACACTTTGCACTGCCAGGACAGGAAAACTGTAAGAACCCTCACAGATCTACAAGAGGCAGAAACAGATCTACAAGAGACAGAAAAATGACACGGGACGGCCATGAGATCCAGGAGAACAGGGCATGGATACAAGAATGGAGGGATTCCTGATGAGCCTGTCTGCCCAGTACAGTGTAAAGCAGAGCAAAGGTGCACTTGGTGCAGGACAGGCAGAGCAGGGCAGAACCCTGCTGGCACTGCCCCCTCTGCACACCTGAGCCCTGGAAAACACCTGGGCAGTTCAGCCTTCCTGCAACCACTCACACCATTAGCTTTGGAGCAGTCTTTGCAGGACAGACAGTAAAAAAATATAACATTCCATGTATCAAAAATACATAAGAAAACAATAAAAGGCTGCATGGCACTGCAATGCATTGTTACTTCAATAAAAATTGTGGTCACTTGTAGCAAGAGGCCTGCACCAGCTTTTTGAATACCAGAAAAATAATCTCTGATTATCAAAAGATTGCCCGCTCCCTTCCTTCTGATTTTTTTTGATGCCACCCTTGGTAATTTCTTCTTTAACCCACCATATTTTCAGAAGCATACTTAACCCTCTCTTCCTCAGACACTAAGAAAACCCCAACAAACCTGGGTTGGGATTTCTTCTGTTAAGTTATGCAATAGCACAGCTAAGGAAGGGATCAGGACTAGACCGAGTAGTAAAATCTTGTAATAACAGTGAATTGTAATTTTTAAAGTTACTCTTGCTACACAGTGCCAATACATTCAAAACAAAACGAGAACTGAGTTTACTCTGTTGTAAAAAGCTGTTTGTTAGAAGTCCATCTGGAATATGCACTTTAAGTATCTACATTAAAACATTCTGTATTGTAAAACGCATTCTGCATTGTTCTGTGAATTCTTCCAGTCCATCCAACCAGCTTTTAGAAGAGCTGATGCTCAAATTTACTCATCTTCTGAGGAAGCAGACTGAATAGTGCCAAAAAGAAACCTGTTACTCATCAAAAAGAAGCCTTTGCTTGCAGCTGGGTTCTAAGGCTCTCCTGTGTTCATCATGTCATGTTATTCCAGGTTTTCTTCATTGGAATTAGATGAGGAGCAACAACATCACCATCCTAGTATTAAAATCCAGGAAACATTATTTCACTTTTGCTTTCCATTCTAAAACAGAGGAAAAGCAGCTCACTCTCAGGTTCAACAGGAAAAAAAATCAATCAAAGGTCCTAGAATCTTTGTAAATCAATAAACACTGGTGACTGTGCATCCCAGGGGTGGAAAGTGCTGCAGGGAGTGATGGAGAGGCAAAAGCGTCCTGCTTGAGAAGGCATCACCACTGGCAGTGCAGTTATTCCTAAATTATTACCAGAAAATCTGGAAGGTCAACTGGCTGTATCCTGGCCTCTGGTCTACAAACAGAATCATTAAGCATTTCCTCTGACTTCAGCACAGTACCTCATTAACACTGCTGCAATCGATCTACTCTTGGTGCTAGGATGTGCCTTGCACTGTCTGAAACAAGCAAGGTTGGTACAGCTCAGGCAGTGAGGCTCATCCCAGTCAGATACAGATGTTAATCTGTGCTCAGGTATTGCCAACACAGATAATCAGCTGCCTAAGCTCAGAAATCAGGTGAGATGCACATTGCTGTGCTCTGCAGCACGCCAGGGCCTGCAGGGGGGATGTACCTGAACCTGAACAATGTGCTTACAGGACACAACCACACTCTACAACCAGGGAGAGTTGTTGCTTGATCCATTTGTAAAAAACCTCTAAAATTAACTGCTCTAAAAGACAGATTCCAGAAGAATGACCTAAGAACGACCCTTACACAGTTTTCCATGCCTGTATCCCCACCTAGGAACACTCCTGGGTAGCTTCTTGTGTTTGAGGATGCAGCTCTTTCCCCAACTGGTCTAGCGGAAGGTGTCTCTGCCCATGGCAGGGGTTTGAAACAAGGTGATCTTCAAGGTCCCCTTCCAATCCAAACCATTCCATGATTCTATGATCCTATGGTACTTTCAGGTGTCTCCAGCACTACCTCAGTGAAACCAAAGCCCCCCTAGATGGGAGCCATGATAAAAGCAGGAGTTAGGGGAGTGCGTGAGTACCTCTGCCACAAAGGCCTGAATGTCAAATTTTTTAATGAAAAAGCAAGCTTATGGATGAAGATGATGAGCTCTAAACAAGAAATATAATAAGTGAATTTGTTACCTGTGGTTTGGTAAAATCATTCTGCATACACCACTGAACAAAGTACTGTTTTGCAGCTGAAATAATATGTGGATCCTGACTTTTGTAATAAACCCGGACAACCTGCTCCATAAATATTATGGGTAAAAGCTTTGAAACCTTTGAAATAAAACAGAAAAAAGCTTTAGTATTTCTTGGAATACAAAAGAAAAGCAGTAAGAAGCCTCACTACAATCCATGAGTTCTATCCAAAGCAATTGTGATACTTCAGCTCCCAGTGTATTCCACTCAAATACTGTTCACGTGCAAAGGCTGTCAAGGTTCCAGATTGTCATACTACAACACACACTGAAGACCTGCGAGGTCATGGATCCCACCACCTCTTCACAAATCCTGCACGAACAACCACACAGGACTGTGATCACATCCCTCAAAGGTGGTGAAAATGCTTTTTAGAAGGAAAGTAAAAACCTACCTGTTCTTTACTGATTTTGATTGCCTTGAAAGGATCAGCCTTGCAATAGAAGTGAACCTTATCAATTGGATTCTGTTCCTTCATTCCATAATCCATGCTGATAACCTTGCATGTAAAACAAAAAAAATGGCATTTGTTAATATTTGTCATTCGTTTTCTCACAATAAATACAAAAGGCCACACACACTCTACTCCTGAAAATTACAGTAATCAAATGAAACAGTAATTAACAAATTATTAATTAAAAAAACAATCTGGTATTTGTATTTTGCATCTGTTCTTCCACCCCCTCTGGCTCTGATGATGCCTCTTGCTCTTGATCTGATGGTGGATATTCACATTTACAGTGACCAGCTCCCAGTTGTGCTCTGAAACATTCCAGTTTCCAGCACTGGAAGTGGACTGGTCCCTTGACAGCCTGGGCCTCCCCAAAACACACAACCCACAGAGGCTGCAGCAGAGCTTACAATTATAAACAGGAGGTTTAGACAACATTATTTATATCAGTCTGGTACATCAATATTTCTGTGGTCAGCAGGGACCCACTTCCCTATGATTTCAGTTTGTGGAATGGGAAAAGCCCAGGCAAATTCTTTAAAGCTCAGTGAACTGCTACAATCTTGCCCAGTGAAGTGAACCTTCAATGCAATGCTTCAGGACGCTTTAGGAGCAGCTCGTGATGCACTCTATGGAAGGCCAATCACTCTTCCCAGAATGAACTGAAAACAGGGATTAAGCTGTGTGATACATGCAGACTGCCCCAGCTCCCTCCTCTCTCAAGCTCCCTCCCTCCCAACACTGCTGGCTGCAGACCGAGCCATGGCAGCAGGTGCTTTGCAGAGCAGACAAACCCCAGAAGCACCTGCTAGGTATCAGGTATGCAACACCAGGAGCCTGGAGGTCACTCCGCCTCTTTTCCTCCCGCTGGCCCCACAGGTTTCCTGCTTTCCTGACCCATACAGTGCTCCCCAGGCTGCTGCCATTGACACCCATGTATCAAACCCCACGGGTTTCCCCACTTCTCCTTGTTGGAGTGAGGACAGTGACAGGAGAGCCCATTTGTCACCAGGAGCAGTGTATAGATGACAGCCCAATGAGGCTGCCCACTGCCTGCCCCACACCCTCCCACCACAGCAAACCTCCCACAGGAAGCTTGTTGCCCTCAGACCCTCAAACTGAACCAGGCCTGCAGCAATAGACACCCTGTGGGTTTGCTCTTTCACCAGGGTACACAAGGCCTTCTGCGATAAGTTTTTACTTGAACCCGCTCTGAGAGGTGTTTACATCAACTATGAAATTCTCAGCCTTTAGCTCCACATCTGGAGGGTTGTTCTTTGGCTTGGAATTAGCAATGCTTTCTGCCAGGATATTACTCTGAAAGAAACCAAACCAAAATATTAACTCAGTAACTCAAATTACTTTTATGCACTCTCAGGTCTAGGTCAAGGCAACACAACATGTGACGGTATGTTTTTAAACTAAAGCTTTCAATTCCTCACAGCTTGACAAGACTCTTGCAGCAATCTGGTTGTTTGAATTATTGTACACCATAGTACAGTACATTAGTACAAAACCCAGTTTTTAGAAACAAACCATGCTTATGCAATTGAGAAGACCCAAAATCTGCCAGTCTGTGGAGGTGGAGTTTTACACCTGATGATGGGGCAGGGGGAGAGCAGGAGTGCGCCATCCAGAATGCTGAAGCATGAAAGCAGAAAATAAGTACTTTCAACCGTTTTACCAATATAAATGTGTTGCAATTAAGTTCCCCAAAGCTGAATACTAGACATTTTCACTGAACTTTTTTAATGAAAGGCTGCAGGATCTTACCCTCTAATAAAGCTTTTGTATCTATGCAGTAAAACATATAAAAAAACCACAAGAGACAGACAACCACAAAAAAAACCCAACAAAAAACCCCCACAAAAAGTACTCTGCTAAAGTACTCCACAAAAGCTGAAACCCACAAAGGGGTTTTGTTTGGTTTTGGCCCCAAGGGAATATTCCCTGCTGACACTTAGGCTAACTCAAAGCAGAGGAGCATGATTAGATGGAGAACAGTTGTCCACTGAAATCTGAGTCCTCATTCAAAGGTGTGGCCTTTATTCAGGGCTCCTGTGTTCTGGGGAAGATGCAAAATTTGAAGCAGCAAGACTTCCTGGGAGTAACTGAGACTCATGAGAGTGCAGCCCAGAGCAGTCAGAGACTGTCCAGGAGGGAAGGAATTCAGCTAGGAGCAGCTGGGTTTTGTTTGGATTTTTTTTGCTACTGATTTGTTCATTGCAGAGATGGGGAGACTGACAAGCAGAAAATCACACACATTACCAAGCTGAGGCATGTCTGTGGCTTGTAGTGACTCAAGAAACCAAGGAAAGGTTTATTTAGACTGAGAGTAGGCTTGCAGGAAAACCTTGCCAGGAGAGAACTGGCTTGAGGCAGCCTGTTTGTAACTATTTCTACTCCGTATCAGAACATGTATGTGTTAACTTACTTCCTATCCTTGCTCACATCATTTTGAAATTACCTCTCTGGTTTGCATTAACTGGAAACTTAGCCTGAATTTAAGAACTCTGAAGCTGTTTGGGATTTTCCCCTGGCTCTGGCCAGCTTGAGGATCACAGAATTGCACAGGGCTAGAGCAACCTAGTGGAAGGTCTAGTGGAAGTTGTCCCTGTCCATGGCAGGAGGTTGGACTGGATGGGCTTTAAAGGTCCTTTCCAACCCTAAATTCTAAAATAAAATTCTAAACATAACCTTGTGGTGTGTGAAGGAGCAAGAGCAGACACAGCTGTGTCATGTGCAGCCACTGCTCCCCTGCAGCACTGGGAGGAGGCTGAGCCCCTGACATTCCTGCCACAGGCACCACAGGAGGAAACATCCTCCCTCAACTCCTCAGCTGTGCACCCCGAGCTGCAAAGCACCTGCTGGATATAATTATAGCACCAACAGTGATCCAGTCTCCCTTCAGAACAACACCCTAGATACTCCAAGATTCAAGGCCTCTGGCTGGACTTCCAAAACGAGAGTTTTTCTTTTCATTAACCAAGCTTCTAAAAGGATCTATTTAAAGGTGGAAATCATAACATTTGTTCTCACAACTGTCTCCTTATTTGTTGGACCACCTATCCCAACCTTCTGCCCAAGGGCAGAAACTTGACAATCCATCCACAACCATTTCATGTTTGCTTTCACCTATTTCCTCCTGCTTTTGTAATACAGAATCTCTTAACACTACTTTTTCTCAGAAAAAGAACACAAGCAAACTGTAGGCACACAGTTTGTG
>WAAG01031219.1:133061-153203 GCA_013390105.1 Tichodroma muraria | reverse complement strand
GCAGAGGGCAGGGCCGTGCTGTGTGTGGGGTGAGGAGAGGGCGCAGGGTTCTCACGTCGGCGGGCGCCGCGCCGCCGCAGCCGGTACGTCTCCTTGCCGCTGCACAGGCGGTAGATGAAGGAGCCCAGCTGCTCCATGTCGCTGACATGTTCCGTGGCGATCATCTCCTCCTGGATTATGTACGTCTGAGGCAGGTATGTCCCTTTCTGAAAGGACAGAGTTTCCACCAAAATAAGGCACAAGCACTTCCACGATCTCCTCCCTGAGCGCAGCTGTTTCACGCAGAGCACCACTGACAACCAAACTGCAGAAAATTCATTTGCTGTTGAGGCTCAAGCTCCGATTACTGGGGCCAGTTAAGATGTGTCCTTGATCTTGCAGGAAACTGTCCCTTGCTACTAGCACAGTGCACACAAAACAGATTAGCTCCAAAAATGGAATGTTCACATAAGGGGTGAAGTCAGTGTAGGATCAACCCTGTTATAAACTGACCCAAATTTTAGAGCAGAATGCCCAAAACTGTATCTCTGAGAGTACAACAAACCCATCTGGAGAGGAATAAAAGCTTAACCAAAATTCCAGGAATTCCACTGAAATGTTCATTCTACATTTACTTCAAAAGGCAAAACCCAAAACCACCAGCCCAGCTCAGATTCCAACATTCCCCTATACTCTCTGGTCCATCCAGCACAGCCACAATGATGTCCCACCCTTACTGCCCACAGGAATGGGGGCTAGAGATGGGCCATGGGCACCACGCTCAGAGAAGAAATGAGCTCTCCACACACCTTCACTGCCCCAGGAACATCTGGGGCAGTGACATCCCTGCTGTTGGGGTAGAGGTCACTATGAAGACCAGGGTGATAAGTGAGGCGTCATGGCAGAAAGCTACCAGGAGATGGAAAAAATGGGGTTTCTATGTGCCCCCAGAGAAGGAGGTCACATCTTTCACTGTGGGAAAGAGTTCAGCTCAGCACTGGAGACTCTGCAAGCTCAATCCCAGGTGCTCAGGGCATCTTTCATGTTTGGATATCGCTGTAGCAACAAACAGCTGTGTAACAAGTGCAGCTTGGGTCGGGGTGAGCACTTGTGAGTAGATGCTAACTAGATCATGAAGCAAAGAATCACCTCTGCTTAAGAAGTGTCAAAGAAATAAAAGAACTGTCAGACCCTGGGGCCAAGGTAAGCATAATCAAGGTGAAAAGCAAGCAATAGCAGCACCATTTAAATATCACCTCTTCTGTTTCCCAGGACTGGTTATCTCCACAGAGACATACCGGGGAACACAACTACCTTAACTCAGTGCTGTGTTGCTGGGCTGACACAGCCAGGTGGATCAATAAGATTGTCCTCTAATGTTGCAGGATTAGACAATTAGTGCAAGTTTGTACTGCACTAACACAACATTTCTGCAAGAAATTCCATTATTGATTCTCAGGAGGAGGAGGCAGGGGTGCCGTGAGATACTTGCAGTTCCTGGCAGGGGCTGCCACAGAGACAGCCAGGGCTGGGGCTCAGGATGTGCCTCCCTTGGCCTGGAGGGAGGGCTCAGAGAGACAGACATGAGCACACAAGCCAGTTTCTTCACTGTCTCAGACTGAAATAGCTGTGGCAGGTGAAGGGGGAATCACCACTCCTCCATGGCAGGACTGTGCAACAAGGACAATACCTTCAAGCCTCTGCCAAGAACTTTCAGCAAGCTAAAGCTCTGAGCATCTTGCGTTCTGCAAGAGATGTGGATCGTTCATCGTTTAAGTGGGTCACCTCCAATCTGCTGCTGCTGCACAGGGGGAGCATCCCTCCATCCTTTTATGTCAGACACTGGTGCAGGCCTGGTCACTGAACTGTCACACCTGTACAGGATAAAGCCTGAAAAAAGCAGGTGCGGGGCATGTGGCAGCCACGCAACCAGGCTGGCAGGGAGGAAAGAGCTAAGGAGGTTTCCCAACTCCCTGTGCTGCCCCAGTCTGCTGGAGCAAACCACTGGTGTTAATTGCTGGACTGTGATTGATTCTAGAAACAGGACTACAGTCATTGAACAGTCCAAAACTAAACTTTCTGCTGGAAAATAGTCTCATTCATTAGGGACTTGACTGCATTCAGAGATGCAGAGAAAGCAAAAGTCTCCAAGTCCAAGGACCAACAAAGCTCACCCAGAATCCAAAAAGCAGCACTTTTGAGCAGCAAAAGCAAGCAGCAGGGCAAGTCATAAGGTCATATAAAGATCCCCCATGCAGCAGGAAGAAGCTTGAGCTTTCTGCCTGACTAGCAGGGTCCCTCCATATGGGGCCATGAAGATCACAGGCCCACAGGATCACAGCTAATTCAGCTGGGGAGGGACCCCAGGACTTTATCCCATCTGGTATTGAAAACCTTCAAGAATTTCAAGGAGACAGCACAACCTCCCTGGGCACCCTGCTCCACTGTCCTCATGGTGAAAAACTTTTTCTGAGCCCAAAACCAAGCTAACCACTTTGAAACAATGTCTCTAAGGTACAGGTTAAAGTCTCCACAGACAGACTGGACACTACTGGACATGCATCTCAATAATCGGAGGTTATTTAAACTCACACCTGCTTTAAGCTCTTCAAGCACATAAGACCACTTTTATTGTTATCCTCTTTTTACATTCAATGACAATGCACCATTTTCACTGACCATGAGGTTATATCTGTTATTTTAGGACGTGACCAGCATTCCCAATCTCTCAGTTGTTTTTTCTCAGCTTGTGAAATCTTGCCTTTTCCATTTCCCTCTGCCCCAGGGACTGGTCACCTGCCACGGCCAGCAGCTGTGACAAGTCTGGAGCGAGTTGTAAGTAAATGTGTGTTGTACCCCAGTGGGGTTCCCAGCACATTTGCCAGACAGTCACAGTGCATGAGATTGTGAGAACTGCTCACAAACAAACAGGGAGTTTGACAGGGATGGAGATCAGGCATCTCTCCAGGCATGACTGTTTGCCTCCGGGCTTAACTGCTGCAAAGCTCACCACACCACACACAGCAGAAAGCAAGCAAAGGGAATTTAAGAGAGAGTAAGAATTAGATTGTCCTTTTTCCCCCTTTCCTTTAAACAGACCCTCACAGGACTGATAAAAGATTCAGGCTCAGTGCCTTGATTTACCTGCAGAAGACTGAGACAGATATGTACCTTCTGCAGTCTCAAAAATCCTGTGCTCTTTTCCTGCTGTGAAGATTAAATAGTATTCTATTTTAAGATGTCTGCTTTCAGCAGCACAGGCCTCTGAACTGAACAAAATCACTGGTACTAAACCCAATTAATACTGGCTGTGAGCACAACTGCATGAGGCCAAGCCTGGTGCTGCAGCCCAGCAGGGAGGGCAGCAGAGATTCCCCCCCGCCTCCCCTCCCAAAAAGGTGAATGCTGAAGGCCTGTTCTTCCCCAAGGGACACTGAGAGCTCTGCAACTGGCAAACCACAGTGCAAACCACCGGAGGGTGAAAAGAAGGAATTTTTTTCTTTTTTCCCTTGATATATAATTTCCCTTGATATATATTCCCTTTCTTTCCTATAATCAGTAAACACCAGAGGGAAGGAATCTGCTGCTTCTCTGTGCCTCCTTGGTCAGGCTGATCATCATGCTGGCATTACTGTGCTGTCTGCACAATCAGTATTTCAGCTAAACCTGCCGAAGCCTTCACTCTACATGAAGTCTCAGGGCTTACTTCCCCAGACACAGCAGCTCTGATTTCCCAGGAGCTGCCAGCTGGCACCCAGGAGCCAACTCAAGGAAAGCAAGCAGAACAAGCAGGGCTGCAGCTGTACCTTCACGTTGACCAGCAGCTCCCACAGGTTGCGAGGAGGCATCACGATGGTGGTGTTCAGCTCGATGACGTAGCACTTGTCCAGCGTTATGTCATGATACGCCGTCAGACCCTGAGTTCCAAGCACAGAAATTACACAACTGAACCCTCTGCAATGAAAAGTGACTGTGAAAATGGGCGAGAAGATGGGCAATTCAGGGAAGACAGGAAATGGCATTAAACTAACCTCCCTACCAAGCAAGTAGAGCGGGTTGGAAAAACTCAGAGAGGGCCTTGGGCAGGAGGACAGCTCAGGAATAGACAACGTGACAACAGTGACAGTGCTGGGCCATGAACACGGAGCTGGTGCACCCAGCTCAGCCCCGTGCTGTGCCCCCAAAGGCCCCAGGAGCTCCTTACTCGCTGGAAATCGTGGATGATGTCCGCAGGGTCGCTCCCTCCAAACTGGGGCACCGGGACATTGATTTGCTCGTAGTTCTCTTCAATGAAGATTTTGACATCTTCGTGCAGCTCCAGCTGCCCTTTGAAGGGCGAGTACAGCGAGTCTTCGTACAGGACACCGCAGTGGAACACGCTCTCACGGGGCAGCTGTGGGGACAGATCCAGGCAGGGGTACAACACACACACCCCTAACAGCTACAGCAAACATGGGCAGGAATGTACCCCTGCTGGGTAAAACATTCATCAGATGCTTGAAGATATTTCAAGATCAATCTTTTTACCAGAGAACGTTCTCAATGAACCTAGTGCAAACCACCCTCATGAAATGATCCCATCTCACTTCATGCTAGCCAGGTCCAAAGAGATTAACGTCGCTCATGAGGAGTAATTCAGAAAGGCAAAGTGACTGCCTGCAAGCTCTTATATTTCCTCACCAGGCTGCTCACATCCCTCTATAGCCATGGCTTCCAGTAACTGCATTTTTCTACAGGAGGCATAGAAGCCTGGGCTGAGCAGAGCATCATTTCTAGAGGCCGCTGTAGCTTGGAGTGGCAAATGCAGCAAAACAAAGCGGATTCACCTCACAGCAAAACAGGAGCTGCTGCTCTCTGAGCAACCTGGAAGGTGTCCCTGGCAGGGCCTCTCTCAGGACCAGGGGTGCTTCTCCTAGGGAAGTGCCCTGTGACAGGTACCCTCAGCTGGGACAGGGCTGTGTGTGAGAGGGGAGTAGCCCTGGGGCTGTCACAGCGTTTCCAGATCAGGTGTAAATCAGAGTGGGTAATAAAGCACCAATGATTCTTGAAGCAAGGACTGCAAATTAATTTGACAGCAAGGAAATTTATGGAGAAAAGGAGTATATAAAAAGACTCTTCTGCTGAGTGGATAAGTGCTGGCTACAGAGATGAAGGCAGCAGCGGTCCTGGGAGAACTCATTCACTAATACCATTCCACAGCACAATCAGGGCTCTGGTGCAAATCAGTGCTCTGGGGTTTCTTGGCTAAACACTCAGCAAGCCAGAGCTCAGCAGTTCTCTCCTTAAAAAGCAGCTCTGCCTTGTCTCATCCCTGTGTTCTGACCCTCCACAGTGCTCCCAGCCCAGTGCCTTGGCCAGGCCAGGCACGGCTTTGCAAAGACTACGTGGAAGAAAAGGTGCTGAACTCAATGGAGGTTGAGGGCTCACTTTCTACATCATCTCCCACTTAGTTCTTACTTCTCTGCTTGTTTTATTAATAGCAGCACCTACTTTTGTCACACCTACAGAGTTTTTCTGTGCTAGAGCCTACAAAACCTACTGCAAAAAGCTGTTCCCTTGCCTGTACCCCCGTGTTCTCTCCAGGTTTGCTCCCCCCTCACAAGCCATGCTTTCACACTGCCTGCTGTACCCCGGACAGCAGTGATGTGGGGTTCAAAAGGTGCAACTGGCAGGATAGTTTTATGCAGTTAAAAAGAAAGCAAAACAAAGCCATAAGGGAAGGGAAGGGTTTCTGGAAGGACCTTCCTGGCACTAGGGATGGAGGTCAGCCTGAGCCTACCACTTAAGAAATGCCTCATCTGCAGTGCCCAGCAACCTGGCTCCTGACCACAGTGCTGGGCAACAAAAAGCAGCAGCACCGCTCTCAAAGGTGGCCTGGCTGCTCGGGCTAATGGAGCCAGAAGTGCTTCCCAAGTCCCTCCTACCTGGGTGATGAAGAAGTATCTGTACACGTACATCGACGCAAAGACCAGCCCCAGCAGCAGCACGAGGAGGCCCATGGTCAGGTAGCACACCCCGCTGAGCGACGACCGGCGGCCCTGCGCCGCGGGGCCCGGCTCCTCCTGCGGACAGAGCCACAGCACCATCAGCTGCTGCTGCGGGGCTCCAGCACCCTGGGCGCCCCACAAAGGGTGTCCGGGGCTCCAGCACCCTGGGCGCCCCACAAAGGGTGTCCAAGGCTCCAGCACCCTGCTGCTCTCCCCAAAGGGTGTCCAGGGCTCCAGCACCCTGCTGCTCCCCCCAAAGGGTGTCCAAGGCTCCAGCACCCTGCTGCTCCCCCCAAAGGGTGTCCAGGGCACCAGCACCCTGTGCTCCCCAAAAAGGGTGTCCGGGGCTCCAGCACCCTGGGCTCCCCAAAAAGGGTGTCCAGGGCACCAGCACCCTGCTGCTCCCTCCAAAGGGTGTCCAGGGCACCAGCACCCTGCTGCTCCCCCCAAAGGGTGTCCAGGGCACCAGCACCCTGTGCTCCCTCCAAAGGGGTTGTGCTGTGCAATGAACAGGGCAGACACTGCCCTGCAAAGCTACTTCACACCTGGCAACAGTAAAACACTTCTTGTGCATTTTGCCTCCCTTAGCCCAGATACATAAACTATGTACATCGTATACAAATATATTTATATGTATTGAAAAAAAAAAATGTGTGTGTGTGTGTGTGTGTACACATGCAGACGTGTATGTGTCATCAGCTTCCTACCACTTGTTTAGAACAAAGACAAACTTTGTTTCAGTGGGCAATAAAGACTGACCAAAAATAAAAAATCAAATCAGGAACCAAGAGTTCCTGGCTACTGAATGTAACAGCATTTATGTATTTATAGTCAATATTTTTGTTGAAATGCTGCCACTCATGCCAGAATTTCTCATTGGAAATTTCTGTGATGGGAATTACTGGTCCTAGAGAGGTACCTCCTGGCCTTGCTGGGGTGAGCTGACACAAACAGATGTGCTGATCTCAACTTCATTTTCAAGGACATTTGCAGCACAGCTCGCAGGAAAATGGACAAAGCATCAAAAGAAAACATACCTGTCCTTTTCAGAGTGCTGCCCAATCTATACAGACAGTAGCCAGCTCACCTTGTCACAGCCCTGAAAACAAGAGGGCAGTGCAAAGGCAGGCTTACCTCCTGGAGACAGCTCATCCCAACCTATGATGCTCTTGTTTTTACTACCAAAATAACCCTTCAAAATGTTAAGCAGGACAATGTAAGGCTTTTCAGAAGCAGATGAAAGAAGCTGGTTCAGAGATGCCCCAGTTTCCACACAGAAGAGCTGAAAGCTGCCCTCAGCTGAGCAGGCACCAGGGAGGGCTCTTGCAGATTAACCCCCTCTGTGCAGTTTGTGATCTGATGTGTTTGACTAGACAGACACTCTCTCCACAGCTACTTGGAGACTGCTACAAACAGGAGGAACAGACTGAAAAGTAAACATCACCCTCTCATTTCTAAGGTTCCTCACTTCTTAAAGGAAGAGATGTTTCTCCAGAATAATGCGGCCAAGGCCCACAGGGTGGTGCCAGTGCTGAAGGAGAGGTCCCTGGGCCCCTGTCACCCTCTGGGGGATCAGACCAGCTCTGCCCAGCCCAGCTGGCAGTAACACCTCTCTCCCCTTTCCCTACCTTGGAGCAGCCCTTGAGAGAGCAGCAGTTCAGTGCCAGGCGCGGAGGCGTCGTTCCTGTCCCAGACTAGGACACCCCAGCATCACTGAGGCACCCGAGGGGACCCAGACAGGTGGAGATTCCCTGCTCCTCCCCTGCACCTGAGCTGCACTGAGATGCAGGAACAGGGGCAGAACCAGGAGCCTGCAGCCCCTCTCCTACCTGCTCCACTCCCAGCCAATGAGGACTCCTCCAGATACTGACTTTTATACCTCTAGCCACATTCAGCCTGGTATCTGCCAAAACCAAATTGCTTTGGGGGAGCTACAATTCCAGCACACCTCCAGGAGAAATTAATCTACATTTATTTCTTCCTCAGCTGCTGAAAGACCCACAGCACCTCAATTCACCAGCTCCCTGCACTGAAGGATCACTGTAATCAGTTTGCTGCTGCTCTTCCAGCAAATAAAGGGATGAGCAAGCTGAAAAGTATCACATTTTTCCTCTCCTTCTGCAGACAATGGGCAGCAACTCTGACAAGCCACAAAGAACAGGAAAAAAACCAAAAAAATCACATTACTAGAGGGAATTTAAAGGCTCTCCGACATGAACCACCAGGACAAGAAAGTCACGCTGGATGTCAAGTGTTTCACAAAAACAGCTTTCCCCAGATACTTGTCATCACAGAAAGAGTGCAGATGGTGGGGGTGAAGAGGAAGGAGAAGATCTCCTGACACTGAAGCAAGGCTGAGAAAATGTTTAATGCTCTGCAAGTGAACCACATCCAAAAGGTGCCAGGTTGCTGTGGCGGTTAATGCACTGCTGCTCCCATGGTGGGCTGCCAGTGCTGACTCCAGGGAGGGCTTGGAGACAGGCTTCATAAGGACACAGCAACTCAAAGGGCAAGAATAATACTCCCACTAAAAGAAAAGCTGTGTTTGAAGAATGGTAGGGAGGGGAAATAAACCCTCAATGGTTTGCTACTTGCTAGGGCAGCTCCATCTTCTTTGCACAATCAAAGACATTGTGAGACATCCCACCTCCTGCTGCCAAAGATGGGTTTTGCTCCCTACCAAACATTTCTGGCTTCAGGAAAAATGCCCGAGCTTTGCGTTGTGGGAGAAGGTGGTAGAAGCAAAGCAGAGCTTCGCTCTGGAAGAAGTTATTAAATAAATCCCCAAAATTCTGAGGGAGGAAAGAAAAAAATCAACCACAACCATTCTGATGGAGCAGCAATTTAGGCAGTGAGATTAAAAATGCAGCCAGCCAGACCAAGGGGAACAGTTAGCACAGTCCTGCAAAATACTGGATAAAAATCACCTGGAAAAACCTCACTAAAAATGTGTATCTCCATCTCCCAGCCCAGCACACAGAAAAGCCACCAGCCTTTATCACTGTGAATAAATGACAATTCAAAGGCAGCTCTGTCAGTCTGCACCTCAGCTTGGGGCTGGAGGCGTCCCCAGTGCTGAGAGCCCAGGGATGGAGCAGTGCACAGCCTGCTCTAACAGCTCTTCACCAGGACAACCAACCTGCACCCACCTGGAAAAATCCAAGAAGCTTGTTCCACAGGCTGCTGCCCTGCTCGTGCCACTACACACCTCTTTTCCCACAGGACCCCCACTCCCTGCAGTAGAATTGTTTACAAATAGGGTACTCCAAAAACCAGAAAATCCATCACAGCTGATTTCCATCTCCTCTTGCCTAGGAATGCCTGGCTCCCCAGCAAGGGGACAATCAGACTTGGCAGCAGGGTTTTCCTGAAGAGCAGTTCATGCCTTCAAGGTGTGCATTTCCAAAGGACAAAAACCAAAATATTAACACACAAAAATGCTGTGCATTCACCAGATGTTTAACAATATTCTAGAGAATTCATTAACCAAACACACTGCTTGCAACAAGCCATCCTATTAATTTTCTTCTTTGATCAAGCTTGGGTTTTTTGGCCAAGAGGAATGGAAAAGGTTGGGACCAAAACCATCCCTGGGCAGAGGCAGGGACAGGTATTTCAGCTGAGTAAATGGGCTTTCCTCTTTTCATTGTTTTAAACACAATATTCCAAGAGCTGGACAAATTTTACACAAAAATGAACATAAGGCCCTTCCTCCTCTCCCTGGGCTGAGCAGAGGACAAACATTCATTTGCTTCTCCATGGAAGAACAGAAGGAAAAGCAACAGCAGTGGCAGAAGGGCAGCATGTCCACGGTCCAGGCACTACACTGCATGTGGGGAGGGTGCACAGACATCCCCAGCTCTGCAGAGTATCCCACTGCCACTCCACACAGTGATCCCTTCTTTGCTCCCTTTTCCTTGGCACTGACACTTTGCTGACCCTACAGAAAGGTTGGGCCAGCTCCCTTTCCAGTGGACCATTCCAGAAGAGGCAGAGTTCCTTACAGAGAGGTTCCTTTCAGAGAGGTAGAGTTCCTTACGCCCACAGCTCACTCTTCCCCTGCATGGGCACTGGGGGAAAAGCACCCACCTGTCACAAAAAGCACCTGCCCATCTTGGTTTTTTGCCTGGCATTGTTCTGCTAATCCATTCCGTGGGGAAGAGCCAGAGGCAGCTCCACATACGTGCCTGGGATCCCAGACATACTGACTCCGCTCCAGTGTGCAGGCACCGCTGCTTTCAGACACTCAGCCCAGTGCCTGGCAGCAGACAGGATACTAGAATACAAAAAGGAATTCCTTTCCTCGGATAAAACAGGCTCTTCACCATGACTCAGTGCCCTGCTGGCTCATGGGCCCTGCACAGGCAGCAAATACCCAGATGGGAAAGGATGGAGGCATGATACAGACCATGGGGCAGAGGAGGCTTGAAAGAAACCTGAGGGGCGGGGAAAAGTCCCTAGTTCAGTCTTTACGGATTTTCTTTGGAATTTCAGGTCTTGCTGAGGACATGATGAAAATGGCTGGTGTCCTGTTATCCCTGTTTGGTACTGAATGGATTAGGAACAGTTCTACAAGGGGGTGGTGGACAGAAGCCCGGGTGGGCACAATGTCTGGTCCAAGGTTTGGAAATCAAGTTCAAAGGCCACAGTGAGTTAAAGCAGGGAAACCTCCCAGGCACCTGTGGCTGAGCCAAGCCCCCGAACTTCATAGCACTGAGCCTTTGGACACGGCACTGGAGGAGCTGCTCACAAGAACCATATTTGGTGAGATGCTGCCTTTGGAATGTCTCATTAATACAGGAGAAGGCTATAAAAACAGAAATGTGACATTATTGCTCCTTCATCAGCCATGTGTTGCTGAAGATGGCAGACGTGAGAGAATTAAAGGTGTCGTGTCACGCCTCGATCCCCTCCTGAGTCGCACATTGCCGCGGCAGAGGTGGGCTCAGCTCAAGGCCCTTTTCTGCTTCTTCAGCTTTGGAAACAGCTCTAAGTCCTCCACAAACCCTTCCTCCTTCTGAAACACATGGGTTTGAAATCTTTTATTTTAGGTGTGGCAGGGCCTGACAAACAGGAGACAGAGATTGGCAAGTGTCTAAATATACACCCCCAACAGGAGAAGAAGTGTGGGGTGACTAAAAATAGTAGATGTGATTTCGGTGACTGACAAGTGAGGAGAGAAATGCAATGCTATGGGATGCAGTTTGGAGAGCAGTGCCATCTAAAATATGTCATTGCTCTCTGGGACACTGTTCAAGGGAGCAGCAGCCTGAGCTCTCAATGTCTGATGCGCTGACATCACTGCAGACACTGCCATGGTTTCCTCTAAGGATGCAGCTCCAAACTTAAGAAACCACCACTGGAACAATCTAACTTACTTTGCTATTCACTCATTTGTGGTAGCCAAAGGCCAATATGGACTATGGAAAAAGAAAAAAAATCAGTTCAAGGTCGCTACCTCCGGCACATCAAGTCCCATATTCACAGCAAAATCAGTTACTGCTTTACAAAAGATAAGGACTTGCAATAGCGGCACCTCCACTATTGACTTCAAGTGGAAAAAGCCCACAGCAGATTGCTGGAGAGCTGCACTGCTGCCACTTACAGTAGGTGAAAGCTGGAAAGGACTGACCTCTCCTCTGATGTGATGGCTTAGCTTCGAGTGACCCCTCTTGGGAAAGTGACCCCCATGCCTGTACCAAGAGCCTGCTCTTTCTGCATGCGAAGCAAAACCCTCTCAAGCACCCCCCCCACTGCCAGCACCCCTGCTGCCAGCAGGTGCTGGGCACTGCCAGCACCACTGCTGCTCCCCTGCTCCAGGAAAAGCACTGGGATAAGCTGGAAGGTGAAGAAATCCAGAGCTGCCTCACAAAGACAACCACGTCTGTACTGAGGAATTCCAACACAGGGGAGCTCAGTGGTGGAGAGCCCCCAGGGATGGCCCGAGTGAGCTGGGTGGGCAGGCAGGCTCCAGACTGGAGCTCCTGCCAAGCTCTGCAGAAGGGAGGTGAGAGACTAACCACAGGAAAAAGGCAGACAAAGAAAGACCAGAAGAGGGAGAGGAATAGAGAGATAAAATATCACAGCAAAGGCATCCTGGCATCCATCAAAGCACCCCCGACACTCCAAAGAAGGTTCCTGTGCCAGATGAACACAAAATGAGCCTCGTCCTCAAGAGAAGTTATGCTTGGAGAGAGGAGAGAAAGCAAAATGAGGAGAATAGCAGGTGAGCCCGTGGGGAAGACTGCCTGAGGAACTGCCCTGGCTGAGAGGGGTCAAAGCCCTGCACTAGCAATGGGAACCCACACACGGAAGGAGAGTCCTTCCAGGCTGAAGCACATTTCTGGTGCTCTAGGTCAGAAAAGGAAACGTGCGTGCATAGAGAGAGGAAAACACACACACATACATATAAATATATATCTATATATATATATGGCACAGTTTCCAAGGCAACCAAAGTCCCTGCTCACAGTCCTTGAGCAGTGCTTGCACTGGACACCCGACAGAATTTCCACAGAGAACACAACTGATGACTTTTGGACTCAAAGATGCCTGGAAGCAAAAAAACCCCAAAAGCAAGCCTGTAATTAAGAGACTATCACAGCTGAAGGCAAAAAAGTTGCAATAAATGAATCTAATCACACCTTTGAGTGACACCACAGCACATGACTAGCAACAAAGCCACCTGCCTCAGGAGTCACTTCACAGTGCTGGAAATTAGAATATCAAAAACAACCACTAGCTAATTAAAACCCCCAGCTTTGTTGCTATACGACAAAGACAGCAGGATGTTAAAAATGCAGCCTAGCATGTGGGAGCTCCTAAGCACTGAGTGATCATATTTTCCTTCTCCCTCATCAGCAAGAGAGATATAAATCCCCCTCTTTTCTCCTTTTTTCATCCCTTTCTGGAACTAAGGGGCTGTTTCTCCTCTCTCTTTGCACAGGGATGAGGAATTAATTTCCTTTTTTTTTTATTTTCTTTTTCTGGCAGAGGCACAACAACTTCCAGCTGGAATGATTCCAGCCTCCCTCTCCTTTTTCCCAGGAGTACAACCATTCAGAGCATTAGTAGAGCCAACAAAGCCCCTGGTAAAAACAAGGCTGTTCTTACCACGCTCACAGCTGAAGCCCTGAGCATCATGTTGAACAGAGAGGCAGGCAGAGAGAAAATAAACAGCTGTGACAAAGCGGCAAAAAAATATCCCAACCTGGGCATTTAACAGCCTGACTGCCAAAATACTGATTCTGATAAACACAGCCTGATTTCCAGGCCACTCACTGCAATGATGGGAAAAATCAGTTCCTGCTGTGGAGCAGCTCCAACACCACAGCTAAAAGATCTGGAGCACCTGGTCAGACCTCACCTGGAAGAAGGAAGGAGCCAGCACAGCCACGTGAAGGCCATGGGTTGTTTAGGGATTTTTTACAAAAGACTCCCTGGAGTGGGAGGTGCCATTAAAAGAATGGGAATTTTCCCCAGGAGAAGAATGGAGGTTAAGCTTTGGCACTGGGTCTCAAAACCTCTCCAGAGCAATGAAAGGCAAAAGGCAGCTCCAGCAAGAGCAAAGCAGAGCAGCTGCTCTGGGAATAGGGAAAGCTCTTAAACTGAGAGCCTTGACTCAAAGGTAAAGACATATGCAGGTGGGCAGACAGCTGACTCCTTAAAAGACCTCTCACAAATGCCAAAAATATTCAAGAACACTGTGAAACTGAGGTAAGGAAATGCCAACAGCTTTCAGCTTGCTCTTGTTGTAGCTGAGTCTTCCTTCTCCTCCTGGGTGAAGGGAAGAGAAACTGCTACCAAAACCAGTCTGTTTGCTTCTACCACCATGCAAGGCCTGGAAGAAGCAAGCCATGAGCCTGGGTCCCCATGGAAGCGCTGAGCTGTCCCTTGGGACACACACCCCTTTTCCCAGACTGCAGTTGTACAAATGCTCCCATGGAAAAAAAACCCACCAACCAACCCAGGCAAGTGGCCCTGGGCACAAGCCAAGAGAGACAGAGGCTGATTTTCCAAGAGGTGTCAAGGATTGCGTGCTGTGGCAACACATCTGAAAGCAGAAAATGTGACAGGGAAACATCAAAAGGTTTCACACGATTTCACCTGAAGTTTTTCACCTCCCGTGATGCCTTTGGATGCTAATGAAGCACTAGATCAGAGCAACAGCTGGGCCCAGGACTCACCTGGACACTGCCACTGGGCTCTCACACTGCTTCCCCCAGAAAGCTCCATGTCTGGAGAGCTTTTGGGTGCGTACAATCTAAAATCACAGCACCCACCTCAGAGCTTCCACAGTCAAGGCAGGCAGAGATGGCCAAATCAGCCATTCTGGATCTCACCATGAGCAAGCCAAGCACTGCTGATCTGGCTATGGCCAATGAAGCCAGCACTGTCCTTCCTCACTCCTCCTCTAGATGGGACTGATTCCCAAAACGCTGGAAGAAAGGACACAGCCATGCCCAAGATGCCCAAGAACACCCAAGGTCCTGCCTTCTGGTTCTGCAGACAAGAGGGGCACTCACAGCCAGAAACCTGCACCCATCACTCCGAGCAGAGGGGCAGAGTCCAGCGTCTCCTGGAGGGCAAGTTCAATCATCTTCAAGGAACCAGACTTCGGATTACAGCATTCGCTTCTTCCCTGAAAATCAGGACTTGCACAGTGTCACACTATAAAATGAAGTCACTGCTCCCTTCTGGAGCACTGACAGCGATTATCTCTTCTCCCAGCAACAGCATAGGAAAACTGACAGTCAATCCTACACTTGAAAATTCACCACAAAAAAAGGTGTCTAGTTTAACAACAGCAAGAGAGAGGAGGCAAATTTACCCTTCTCTTTGTTGTTCAAACTGACTTCAAAGGTAGGGCATGGCACCAAGGAAGACAGCTCTGAAAAGCAAGTGCAGAGAGATGAGTGAAAAAAAGCAGCACCCTCACACTGTCCTCCCTCAAATGGTAACGCTGGCACTAAAAAAACCCCAAACATTCCTAGGTTCTCACACACCACTTGGGAAGTAAATACACATCTGTAAGTGAAAATGCCTTTTCCATCTCCTGCAAACCTCAAAATAAGCAAATATTTGCTAGCACAAAATCAGGAACTGCAGAGCGGCACACAAGGACACCTCATCTTCCATCCCTGCAGACCTGGCTGCAGTGCTCTGCTGGATGCAGCTCCCTTCCTCTGGGCTTCTGTCCCATACTTACTTTTGGTTCATTTGCACCCTTTGAAACTTTTCTTTTTAAAGGTATTTCTTGGTTTTCTGTGTTTTGCAAAAAAAAAGCTGACCAAAACCACTGTGCCCAAAGCGGGTAAACGCAACAGGCTCTTCCCAGGTGAAGAGCTCCTCCACGCAAAGCTGGGCTGGCTCTGGCTCACCCCCAGCTCTGGGAGAACACACCATCTCCAGACCGATATTTCCAGCTCCTCTGTCTCCAGCTCTTCAGTCTACATCTCTTTGGTGAAAGACAGCTCTATCTTTCAAAATTCGGTTGCATTTATAACATTCCTGCTTGGAATAGACATTCTCTGTCCTAATGCCTCTGCCAGTTTTAGCCAGATCCTTTGTCATGCTCAGCTGGAATATCAAATATTCATGTCAGGAGTGCAGTACAACACTGAAGTCTAGTATTTCACTAGAGCAGATCCTGAAAGGGTCCAGAGACATTTTTTTTTCCCAGTTCAGACCTTCTCCTCTGCTTCCAAGGCATCCCCAAACCACAGAGAACAAAAACCAAATGGCAATGCTTCTCTTTAAGCTGACAACTCCATACAGGCCACAAAAAGAAGTCATCAGTTCAGCCCACATGGTTATAGGAGGGTTGGGTAAAGACCAGGAATAACCTTCTGTTACAGGAGGCTGCTTCTTAAAATTAGGATCTACCAAATTCAGCTCCCTAAGCCTGAACGTGGTGAGAAACTCCCGCAGCTCGAGAGCCTCAAGCCTGGACTCAAGCCTGCAAACATGTCAATGAGCACAATCAATCCGCACTGCTGCCAGTGAATTTTCCCTTCCTCTCTCTGAATTTACAGCTTGCTTTGTGAAAAAGTCTCTTTAAAAGACTCTTCCTCACATCCCCTTCCCTCACCATCTGTCTCCCACCTCACAATATTCTGCAAAGAAGTCACTCACAAAAACCAACATTGCACTGGCACGGCAGCGTCCACAGGCTGGTGTGACTCTGCTTTATGTGCCCGAAGAGCCACTGCTCCTCCACCTGCCCCGTGAGCTGGAATCCAGCTCTGGAGCATCACTGTTCAAGGTGCACCAAACCCCTGGGAGAGCTGGAAGTGGCACTGCTGCCCTGCTGCCACCACGAAGCGCTGATCCTCTTGGGCTCGCTCGGGCAAATGCAAAGCATTCCCAGCTCATCATGCCCAGCTGAGCGTCAGGAAAGGCAGGAGGTCAGGGACGCAGCACCAGCCCCAGCAGTGAGGCACTATCTGCCTGCTTAAGAGCCCCACATCCAAAGCAGACCTGCATCTCACTGGGGAGATGTGCAGTCACAAGGAACAGAGCTTCCTGGGCACCAGAGCGGCCCTCAGGGAACCTGCTCCCCATGGGTTTCCAGGCTTTGCCCTGCTATTTCTGCCAAACAGGGCAACCACGCTGGGTGTGGCAACAAGGAGGAGGCTGGGGCAGCTGAGCCATCAGTCAGGAGCTGAGGCACCCACCAAAGGTCCTGAGGTGCAGCTACAAAAAGACCACACAGACATGGAAGGGCTGGATGGATCCAGTGCCAGGCAGCAAGCAGCTCCTTGTGGGAAACTTCTCCACACGACCAGGAAGGGTGGGATCCAAAGACCACGGAGTTTTGTCGAGACTTTGGGAATGCAGATGGGACGAAAGGCACAAAATCAAAGCCTGGTATTACTGCAACCAACCAAGAGCAAAACATTGGTCACACCCTGCAGACACCATTGTGTGCACCCTGGAAAGCCCCTCACAGCCCCCGGGGCCTGTGAGCCACTGCCAAGGCGTTCCCAGCAGGCTCACCAGGCCTGTGGATATGGAGAGAGCTCTCCCAGTCCTCCCTGACCCGTAAAGCCCTTCTCTCCCACCAGCCAGACCTGAGCAAACACTGCCCTGCCTTCGATGCTCATCCTTCCAGAGACAAACAGGACTGCATGAGCTGTTTCCTTTCCCAGACAACAGGTTTTTGTGAAAGCAGCCCCTGGATCACACAGATGTGCTCCCACTGCCTGCAAACGCCCCTGTCCCCCCAGACACCAGCCTGTGCTGCAGTGTTGGCTGTAAGGCACGATTCCTTCAGCCAGCACCACCAAGTGCCAGACCCAGCCAGGGGCAGCCAAAGTCCACTCTGCACAGAGAGAGGGCTGAGAGGTGCCTCTGCCCACCAGTACTTTCATCCACACCAGGTGAGGCAGAAGATTTTAATGAAACCCCTTCTCCTCTGGCTCTTGCACTGTCTCTGCCAAATAATGAGCAATTATTAGAGGGGTGCACAAGGGATCAGAAAACTCCCCCAAAAACCCAACCCATGTTTTGACTAGAGAGCTCCAGCCATCAGTTTTATTTGGTTCCTGTGGATTTCAACATCCATCACAATCACAAGGAGCGTATTTGTCAGCGCAGTTAGACACAGCCTACATATTTATTTCCATTTCAGACTGCAAATATGGAGTTCAATTAAAATTCACTGAATACTATTTTGCATCTGAAAAAATATTTTCCAATGAACACAATGGATTATTTCACTGGCTGCATAACCTCAAGCTGCCTTCTGCTCAAGGCTGCTATATCCCAACAGCTCCTACTAATGACAAGCTTGTTCCTTCTATAAGCTCTTAAAGTCTTGCAACGGTCTCAAAATTACGTGGATTTTTCTGACAGGAGTTTATATTGCATATTCTCCCGATTCAAGCCAAGCTGTGCAGGGGAGACACAAGGCTCAGCACATGCAAGCTTGCTGTCACGACTCCTCACCTACTACTCTTCAGGACACATTAGCACCACAGACATCTTCCTGCCTGCCGCATCTTTGCATTCACGGAGCACCTGCCAAAACTCACAGGCTGCGGAAGCTGCCGCTGAATCATTTCCCAGCTCTGGCTCCTATCACTGGGATTGAAGTTATGAGATCAAAGAGGAAAGGAATGCAGAGCATCTTGTTTGCGTGTCACCAATGCCATTTTGCTGTGAGGCAGCTAGAGAAAGACACACACAGATAGAAATTATTGGCAGCGGGAGTGTGAGTATGGTAAGAAAGCCTGGCTATGGAAAGACTAACGCCACAAGTTGGGTGTTTTAGAAAGCAGCACACCAAAGAATCCACTGTCATAGTCTGAAAAACATCATCAGGAAGAGGCCACCTGATGTCAGCAGATGTGCTGCTCCCTGGACATCCTCACGCTGCACAGACTCACTGTAACCCACTCCTGCCCTTATTTCATGGGTCTCACACTGATGTTCTTACATGTCTGTCTGCTGGAATCAAGAGACTGTTGAAGAGTCTTTGTTCTAAATTCATCCTTTTAAGTTCCTTTGTTGCTCACAAAGGTGGGCTTAAAAAAACACCACCATGCCTCCCAGGAGTCAGAGAAAGGCCCAAGGCAACGTAAAAACCCCAAAATTTATTATTTGCTACCTAAGCCAATTTCATACATCTGGCAGGACCTGAATCAGAATAATTTTGATTGCTGGGATTTGGCAGCACTAATGATAGAAATAAGCTTCAGTTACTTTATTACTTTTTAAACTCCTTTTTTCACAGTGCTAATGAGAAATAGATGGATCCTGCCTGAACTTATGCAGGATCAACAGAAGGACTGAGTTTCTGGCTGTGGAAAGCTGGTTTAATGTCAGAATGAGCTGGAAGTCCAGTGGTAGTCAGCTTCCAGGGTTGGACATCACAGGCAGGAAGAAAACTAGCACCTTAATTTGTAATTAGGAAATACAGTCAGGAAATCACCAAGTGGTCACGGTCTCTGCAGAGCTCCTTGGTGTGAGATTAACAGATGCAACCATGACAGCCTGAGCACAGACAGACCCTGACAGCACAGCCAAGAGCTTCGAGCACATCGTGTGTGATGGGAGAGATCAACACGGTGTGAGTGACTCCCTGAACTCTGCAGAACAGAGCAGCCTCCTGAAGCCCCTGCCACAAAGCGCTTCTCCAGGGCAATTCCACTTGTTTGGTGAGGCACACGAGGAGGAACACTCTGCACTGCTGCAGGAACAGAGCAAAACCACAGCTCCCACATCGTTCTTTGAGTCAGAGAGCTAGCAGGGTTCAATAATGATCAGACCACATGCACAGCCTAGGGATTTGCGAGGAATACAGAAATGCCATTTAGGACTCCTCCTCTGAAATGGAAGCGCTGCCACAAGGCAGAGTCGATGCCGGGGGTCAGGCCCAGCTCAGGACAACACCCTCGCATTACACGGTGTGGAATTCACCCAGCAGGGCCACCCTCGCAGCAGGGCTGGCAAGTGGGGTTCTCCAGCACCAGAGACTTCAGAGACACCCAACTCCTGCCGAACACAACAGTGCCTGGCTCACTGTCCATACTCGAGAGGGGCACTGCCCGACAAGCACCCGGCCACGGCTCACACAGTCCGGGAGCGACCCACACAACCCCACCGCAGCCCCGGCACGTGTTCTGCATCTGCTGTGGGTGTTCCAGTGCCTTCGCTCGTTCCCCTCGTGCCTGAAGGGATCCCAGCCCCTGCAGGCACGAGCATTTGTTCCCCTCTCCTACCCATCACCAGGAGCCAGCAGAGCATCTCCACATCACCATGTCAACTCCCATCTGCAAAGCATCTAGAGCTGTGTGCTCTTAGCCCCTCGCTTCTCATCTTGCTCCAGCACCATCTGCTTTCCTCCCCTTGCCTCTTCCCCGTGCCAACCCGAAGCCTTCAGAGATGTTAGGATTTGAAATCCACCCATGTACGACCAATCCGAAATTACATTCCCGCGGGCTAAACCACCCCGAGGGATGAGTTCTGCTGCCGCCGTGCGCGCTGGACATTCACTCCCGTGCCCAGGGACGGCTGCTCACGCCACGGCGCCGCTGCCCTGCCCCATCCCCTCCCCGCTTCTCTAAACTTCGGCTGCCCACCAACCCCCGAAGCGGTCGGTAAAGCCGGACACTTCTGCCGGTGCCTGTGCGGAGCAGCACCGCGCCACCCGCAGCCCTCGTCTCCCAGATCG
>WAAG01031219.1:112181-132972 GCA_013390105.1 Tichodroma muraria | reverse complement strand
GGGCACCGGGCGGGCACCGGGCGGGCACCGGGCGGGCACCGGGCGGTCAGAGCCGCCCGCGGGCACCTGGCTGCCCGCAGCACCCCCGGCAGCACCGTCCGGCCCCGCTCTGACCGGCTGGGCTGCGGGACACGGAGCGGGTGCAGCGGCACCCCCGGGATCTCGGGGTACGGCACGGCCAGTACTGCCCGTGGCACTGCTGACATCGGGTCAGTGAAGGGGAAACGACAAAACAGAACAAAAGTGAACAACTCCCGAGCCTGAGGATGCATCATCCTGCAGCAGATGTGCGCAGGGAGCAGGGGTTACTCTGGGGAAAGCTGGGAGAACCCAGCCGCTCTTGGCTTGGAGACCATAGGACAGAATCCGTGGAGGAACCGAGAGCACTCAGGTGGCCTTTCCCCCAGCATCAGCTCTGGGCGGCACAACAGATGGATTACCTTCACCGTGGGGACAGTGAGCCAGAAAATGCCCTGTCTGCCAGAAGCAGAGTGTGGCATGCAGAAGAGAATTTAGGGGAGGGTTGGGTTGCTTTTGTGCCACCAGATGATGGCTGGGGAGCAGCAGGGAGCACAGCAAGGAGTAAAGAACACAGATTGACAGTTTTGCCAACTAAGAAAATGGAAAAAAGAAACATTAACAAAACCCTCTCTGCCAGCTACAGGTAATAAGGAAAGTAGGAAATTGTCAGTGGATAAACACAGCACTACCCTTACATTGATTTCGTCCACTTAAACATAGTATTTATTTATAATAAAGTTGTTACGAGCATTTTCTTTCGATCCAGACGGGTTCATTATGTACTGAGTGCTTTACATCATGTTTTGAACTAACCCATTGATAAATTAGCGCTAAATTTTATTTGTAAAAGGCATCTTTGGCAAGGATTCAACATTGACTCACAGCAACAATTGCTCATAGTGCTGACTTACATTGTTCAATATTTGGAGCTGTTTGGTCCTCCCAGCATCCCACCCTGCAGGTAAAAGTTACATGGGGATTGCAAGTTTTATCTCACACAGAGATAAGGGGCTGCATTTCCACAACAGCCTCTAACTTCAAGAGCTCAGACTGAGGCAAGATGGTCCTGAGTTTATGGGAATGGGAGTGTTTACAGCCAGATCCAAACATCTCACACTCAACATGCAAACCAGGAGACAGCCCACCAGGGGCTTCCCTGACTAAAGCTGTAAGGCAAATGCTAACCCTTCTAATAACATTTATCCTGTATCACATGTAGCCTTAAAGCAAGGAAATGTCCAGAACAGGGCAGAAATCCCCTTGTGTCCCTTCATCACCAGATCATCCTGCTGCCCAGACTGGGCCCTGCCCTGCCCCTTTTTCAGGATGGCCCTTTTTCCTCAGTGGTCCACTGGGCAGCTCTTGTTACAGAGAAGAAACCGAAAGCCAGGATGCAGCTGAGGAAAAGTCATTATGAAGTCTTACATCTGATAAAGCCAGAGAAAGCTTGACACTAAAATCTTCGGTTTGAAGGGAAAAGAAATCTGGGGTTTGTTCTTTCTATTTATGTCAAATGTGACTCTGCCCCCCACCTCGACAGTCAGTCTGCAGGACTGGTGGGACAAGTCTGCAGTCAGGTGAATAAAGGATCTTCTTCTAATATTTAGGTCATTTGTGACAGGTACTAAGAGAAATAGGCACAAGGCTGTTGATGTTCACCAGGGCTCCTGACAGAACTAGTCTGTTGATTTTCCCAGTCAAACAAATGGAAAGGCAGCATCACACCATTGCCAAGCCAGCAGCGCAGCAGCAGGCAGCAGTGACAGCGTGACTCTGCTCTTTCTTGCATCAGGTGCTGGCCTGTCATCTGCTGAATCAGCCTGGGACCTCTCCAGCGCACAACTGATTTCCTGTTTTAAGTGGGGAGAGGTATTGATCAAACATGTGGGATTGACACTGGCGTGCAGCTGCAGGGGTGTCCCCTGTGCATAGCTGGGGCCAGCCTGGCTGCTCTCCCCCTGGAAACCTCACCTGGCAGCCACTGCCCTCCCTGCAGGGTCTGCACCTCGTGCCCAGCACAGCCTGACCTGCAGCACCTTGTGCAGAATGAACTGGCCCCCAGAAGGACACCCAGAGCAAGAACTGCTCCCGGGGAGGGCACTGAACCTGCAGGATGCTGTTAAGGTTCACCTGTTCTTTAAAATTATTTTTCCTTCTATACATGGTAATATGCATGAGTGCCTCGAACAATCTTGGGAGTTGCAGTATTTGTGAACATGGCTGGAATACTGGAATATTACTTCTGCTGTACCATAAAAAAAGCCACAAGACTGACAAGGAAGGCAAGTTATTCTCAGCATAACAATGAACCCAAAACAAGCACAGGAAATGTCAAAATAATTATAAAATGGGTCAACATTAAGTGTGTAAACCGTTAATTGTCTTTACTTATTGAACATTTCAAGACTGGGTCTCAGTCACAGCCACCGCGTTCTGTGGCATCTCTGGATTTCAATTACATCCCTGGATAAATGGCTTTGCAAACATTAAGAAAAATCACCCAAGTTATCACAGGCCGAGTTCCAGACTAAAAGATTTCTCAGTAAGAAATCTCCAGCTACAGGCCCTTCAGTCAGAGGCTTAGAGGATAAACACTGACAGTGAACGTTTCTAACACAGCCTAAAACCACATCTCTTGCCCTGCAGTGAAGTGACATGCTGCTTACAGAACATCTTGCTCAAATCTACTGTCTTTTCTATTTTTAAGCAAGCAGGTTTCTATTTAAAACTGCCACCTTACTTACTGACTTCCTTAAAGCCATCTGCTGGTTTATTAGTCTGTGAAAACAAACTTTCCATCTCTGACTGTAATTAAGTGGAATCCCAGGGACAATTTAGTTGACTGACCTTTCATTAAGAATAGCAGCATGATAGCACTTCTCAAGTAATGAAGAAGTGGGACCTTTATAAACCTTTATTAAACTGTCCTCTACCTTGACACTTCTCACTTTTCAAAAAAGCACTTACATAAAAAAACCACAAACAAACCAAGATTAAAGAGAGAGCACAATATTAAAGAGAGGCTTTAATATCTTCCGAGCCAACCAAACTGTGTTTGTCGTGTATTGGGCTACATCTATTTCTGAGGTCTGCCTGGTGTCTTAGCTGTCATCCCTCACTGTATCAGACTGGAAGGAAATGAGAATTTTTAGAGTCCTTAAATCATTCTGCTTTTCCACTGCAGTTCCAATAAGGGCTTGTACTAGAGAGCGTGCCTAAAAATGAACAGAACTCTGTAATGTGCTGGAAACATACTTTTATTTTCCCTTCTTATGCTTGATCAGCTAAAGAGAAAGAAAGTGACAGGTTGGGCTAAAAAAAAGAAACTCTTAAAAAAATCATAATCACTCTTCAAGGAACAGACCACAAATGCAGAGAATGTACTCATGGTTTTTTGCTATTCCTTACACAATCTACTTCTAATTACAACACATAATTGCATGAGGTAAAGCCTGTAGCCAAAGGTAGAGAATCAATCCAGTGGTTTCCATGGAAAGTTACAGCTTTCATCTGCAGCTGAACTGAGCTGAATTTCTTTTCACTTCTGGGTATCTGCCACACCAGCCGGGGCAATGTGTCAATCCCTGGTACAGCTATCAGGGACCACATCCTTTGTTCCTTCTTTTCTTTTCTTTGGAAAAAAACCCTTATGGTTCAGCAGCAGCAGGAAGCCTTGGGCTACCTAGGAGGGTAAATGGAAAACTATTACCATTATGTACTTCAAAAATAACAAGTGAGTAATTTTCCCCTAATAGTAGAAATTATCCTGGATTAGTCTCCCTCCTGGAAACTAGCAAGCTCCAGCTATCTTGGTTTTCTCTCTTTTACAAACGCTGGTGTATAAAAGGCCAACACTTGTTGGCATCCTTCAGTCATGAGCTGAAGAAAAGTATTCACGTTTCAAAAGGTGTGCACAGACCAGATGCACAATGGCTTTGACCTGAACAACGTTCAGTAAACCATGGTGGCAGGATTGCTGAAAGCCAGAGCCAGGGGCTTGTTAACTTTTGGTTGCCTGTTGTGACACTAAAACCCCTTCACACAATGTGCCAAAAAGTGGGGAGGGATGGTGAGAACAGGAAGGGAAGATGTGGTTTGGAGACAGCACCCAAAATACCCAAGCTGGATTTTTATGTCATGGGATAAGCAAGGGAGCATACCCAAGACAGCAGAATTACCACCACTGTTGTATAGTTTATACTTTCTATGATTTAGAGGGAGATTTTCCATCGGAGTATCTACAATTTACCTGGAAACTTGTTAGGGGTTCCACGAATCAAAATACTTCAATTTTATATAATTCCTGGAACGAGCACAGAGGGCATTTGAGTTGGTGGGGAAGCACTAGTGAAAAGAATAGGATACAGGCCTAAAAGCCAAGAAATCCCAGGAAGTGGGGAGGGTCCTGTTTCCTACTTTTACACGTGAATGCAAGCGCTAAAACACAGCTTAAGGCAAAAGGGGAGAAAGGGAACGTAGGGGAGATGCTGGTTTAGGGTAAAAGGCTGGGGCTAGATGTAAGTAGTTGCTGGAGAAAGTGGCTGTGAGGTCTCAGCCCCACGGAGTTCAGCTGCATTCTTGCCCCATTCCCCAGAGCCCCAGCGAGGGACAGAGCCCCAGGTACAAGAGAAATTGTAACCTGAGCTCTCCCTGCCCCTTTCCCTTCCTCACCTCATTTCTAGGCCTGTACTCAAGAACTGGGCTTTTTGCTGTACCTCTACCAACCTTGAAATATTCTGCTTGTCTGACATTGAAAGAGGCCACAGGATGTGGAAAACCACAGACTGAACACCAAAGCCCCCCTCCTGCCTGCCAGGGGCCTGCAGACCAGAAGTGTGGGAGGGGATTTGGGGAGGCTGGCTTGTGTCCCCCCCACCATAAGGACTATTATCTCTAAGTCACTAGGCCTGGCAAAACCCATCTTCGGGCAGGTGCAGGCAAGCATTCCCTCACCATGAGCTCTGCTGAGCAGAGCAGTGTCTGAACCAACAGAGGCATCGTGGAGGCTGCTTAGTGCAGAGGCAGCACAGTACCAGCCTCAGGTGTGGGGAGTGAAGCACCACTGGCTCCAGCTTCTGTGGTGTCGGGTGCCTGCAGTTACAGTTCTGAGCACGCTTTAGTCAGCTGCAGAAAGGCCAGGGAGTGTGAGGAGGTGTTAGCTTACACCAGCCACCCCCAGTTTTCACCAGCTCGTGCCCATCCATCCTGCAAGTAACATACTGTGAGCAAAGGCCCCACCTTTTCCTTATTTCTCAGGATTCCTCTTCTTCAATAGGGACTATTTACAAGTGTATGGAGTGACAGCACATGGGGGAATGGCTTTAAATGGACAGAGGGCAGGTTTAGACTACGTATTAGGAAGAAATTCTTCACCGTGAGGATGGTAAGGCATTGGAACAGATTGCTCAGAGGAACTCTGGATGACCCATCCCTGGCAGTGTTTAAGGCCAGGCCGGATGAAGCTCAGCTCTGGTGGAAGGTGTCCCTGCCATGGCAAGGATGTTGGAAGGAGATGATGTTTAAGGTCCCTTCCAAGCCACATCACCCCATGATTTAGGATTTGTTAAGAGTGATTGACCACACTTGGCCTGAATAAAATTCTTTATGGCAAGAGCAGAACACACTGAAGGGAAAGGAACATGACACTGAAAACCAGCACCAGTTCTCCAGCAGAGCTTAGGCTGAGAAGGAGAAAAGTGTCATCTCCTGCCAGCAGTTTGACTGCTGAAGAACTGCTTTGAAAGCTCAGATATAATAGCTGTGGTGTTCCATGACAGCCACACCCTCTGAGTGAGTCTGCTGTCTCTTTTAATTAGCATGTCTCCATGAACATCTCAGGATTTTATGTTACAGTCCTAGAGAACTATCATCACCTTGAACCCACGAGGGATGAAGTATCACAGGACAGTGAAACAATACAATAATCCCTAGGAGATGGAGACTTTCCTGTTAACCAGGTGCAGGACTGCAAAAGGAAGAGCCTGAATCTCCTCTGCCCTCTTCCATTTCTTCTGTCTCTGTTGAAATTTCTGTGTGATGCCCCATCATTGCCCAAAATATTTGCACAGCAGGCACCCTCCTGATTGCCCTGGTTCCTTAGACTTCAGTGCCTTGCCTGAATGCACTCCTGAAAATAACACACCAAGAAGACGAGAAAACAACAACAAACCCACAGCCAGCATGTTAAAGAGAGACGCAGACGGATGTGTGCAATGCAAACACCAGCGCAGATGTCCTCAGTTTTGACTTCTTTGGGAAGGTGACTCGGTGAACAATCCTTTTGCCCAGACACCTGGTTTGTCACACCCAAAACTGCTGCAGATCAGGTCACANATCCTCTGGTCTGTGCCTCACCACCTCCCCCCCGTGTGTCCTTTCCCATTGGTTGTAGTCCCTCTCCCCCTCCACGCCCCTTTTCCCCTGGGATAAGACCCCTGGGCCATGGACTGTCGCTCTCTTTTCTGCCTCCCGGAGCCTGCGTTCTACGGGTAAAGCTGTGGCACTGTTGTCCCAAGGAAGAAAAGCGCGCCTCTGTCTCTTACCTTCAGCCCATTATCGGCGTTACACTCCGGGGTCTGGAGCTAGCCAGGATCTGGACCCCGGGGCAAAAGAAACCCGCGATAACGCGTGACACCCCCTCACACCCAGAACTCAGCTAGTGCCAAACAAAAGCTCAGTACTGCGCGGCTGACGAAGAGTTTGCAGCGAGACAAACCACTCCTGTTTACAGCATCAGCACGTGTCACACAAATTCAAGCAAGCTTGGAGTCAGCAACTGGCAGGAGTAATCTAACCTTGCTATGCAAGAATCCTCTGCTTCACAGCCCAAATGAAATCAAAGCCAAAGCAAGCAAATTAAACTGCATCCAGTAATTGCTGTGCTCCTGCTCGGAAGGTCCCAGGGACAAGGGAATGAAGGTGACATCTATGATGCTGTTCAATGATGCTGTTTCTTTGAAAACTAGCATGTGACATGGAGGAGAGCTGCCCATTGATTAGAAGAGGCTCGTGGGGCCAACTGGACTCCAGCACATTGACTTCAAAGTCAATAGTGCCAATGGACAAGCAATGAAAAATATACTTGGCTTATTGATTACATGGGCCCAATATTCACACAGCTGAAACAAGCTCCCTACACTCTCTTCTTGTCCCCTACACTGCTTGCCACCTTTCTGCCATGAATGAGGGCGACCCAACTCAGAAGTAGATGCCCCAGTTCACCAGTAAATGCCCAAACTACATCACAGTTTTTCTCTGGCCACCCTCTCTTTGGAACGTAGGCTAGCAAATCCAGGTGACTTCATGCACAGAGCATCCTTTCATGGCAGCTTCCATTCCCTGTGTTTCTGTCCTCAAGGCCTACCACACTGTATCCCTGCCCACCGACCACCCCTGTTCTGGGAATGTGCCTTCTGCTTCCATCCCACACAGGAGAAACCATCAGCCGGCAGATCACGTGGGCACAGCTTGTGCCTGTTGTGCCAGCAAAGATGCTGGGCTGTAGAGCAGTTGAAGCCTTGTCATTGCCCAGAGGCAATATTTTCAGGTTGATATTACAGCTGGAGTGCCATGTATTCCTCTCAGGCTTTTTCAAAACGCCCAACGCAGCTGCATCAACAGCTGCACAGTTGGTTGTGCCAAGGGCAGGCAAAGCAGTTTCAGTACTATAGGGTGGGACACCAGAACACTCTCCTGAACGTTTCAAGCATGACTGGGGTTACTCTTTGGGGTATTGCCACAAATTTGCTTCTAAGAAATGGTCTGCTGTATGTTGTGGTTCCCCATTTATATTGAGATTTGTCTTGCTGTAGTCCTGGGGTGCACATGTTGGCCCTGCTCTGCCTCCATGGGAAGCTGCAGTGCCCTGTGTGAGACAGAAGGTTGGCAGTCTCATGTTTAATCACTTGTGGTTTGATTTCATCAGTGTTTTTCCAGATTTTTATTTATGCCTTGTAAAATTTTCCAGAAAGCAGAAAATCTGTTCAGTCAGGTCACATTGTGAAGGATATGTCAGTTTGTCCTTCCACAAGTCATCATGAGATACTCCCCCTTGTCCCATCCTTCTCTGCCAAGAGTAACTTAAAAATATCTTGATTTAAGGAATTAAAAAATATAAAGGAATTAAATATATATAAAAATATATATATTTTTAATTCTTATATATCAAAATGTATAGGAATTAAAAAATTTGCTACCAATATTGTCCAAGTGGAAAAGATAACACACTGTGGGACCCCTGAAAACACACAGCCAACTCTTTCACAGCGATCAAAAAGAAAAATCCATACTCCTATGAGCTGCTCTCCCACTCTATGCCCTCGTAACTGCTGACCCATCTTTCACAGATCTCAGTGAGACACCCCATAATGTGCCACTGTAAGAACCCACGAAAATCTCCCCAGCAGCAAATCAGGTGGATCCCTGGGTGAACATACTGCACTGTTCATGAGCTGAGAGCACTGTATGGATTAAAATTCCTTCTTCTCTGGGTCAAGAGAGACGTAGCAGTGCCCCACAATGCACCACAAGCCATACATGGATATCCAGGTTCCAGGCATGACCCAGGCACAGCACATGGCTGCAGGTTTGCATGATGGCACAAGAATGTGAGAAGTCCACATGGATGCCTGAGATATATATATTGAATTGGCTCTAACTCCTCTGAAACATCATCTTCCATAGCGAAGGATGGGCCTAAGAAGCAAGACTTCAGAAGGTGAAAAGCAATAGCATGGGTTTTTTTCAAACATCTCTATCCTAAGTTCAATGTTTGGGCATAAACATCATGTGTTTTCCAGGACACAGTTTCAAGGGGAAAAACAGAGAATAAAACCTGTACCCCAAAGTCTCGTATCACAACTCAAGTAAAAGTTTTAAAAGGGCAACAGACAGGGCAACAGCACCTTGAAACAATCCAATTTGTAAAAAAATCATATTTGATGAGCAATGCAGCCTGCAGGTTACTATAGCAGCCATATCCATCACCTAGGTGACCAAGCACAGTGATACCAACATGAACCTATCCCTACACACAACCTCACACTGTGCACATTATCAGCCTCCCATTTCTTGGAAGTTTCTCTCCGTACCAACAGATGGACAGTGACAGAGCATATGGGCAGTCTCCAGGAGGGGTGAGCTCTCCTCACGGCACCAGCCTGCCTTGCTAGGGAGGATTATTTCTGACAGCACCACCCGTGGAAGTGCTGGGCACTTGAGGCAACCAACACGTGTAACCTGATTTACTACCAGAATAATCAGTAGCAACTTGCCTGAAAGCTCTTTGGAAAAGCTTCTGATGGTCAAAGAGTCCACTTAACATAGCAGAGGGTCTGAGGCATAAATCCACACAAAACAGAGAGAATGTCTTGAGGCGTTGGCAAGGTCTTCCCCCAAGGAACCATTACTTTTGGGAAGCCAAACTGTTAACAAGGAACACCAAATCCAGTAGGTTCCCAAATCTATACCTTACCTATTCCTGGGAATGATATGTTCCAAATCAGATGTTTCTCTGACGTTTCACTGATGCTGTTTAACTCTGGGTGTCTGAGGAACACCCCTGAGTACAGACGTGTTGGTTTACAGGCAAGCAACACATCGCTCTGATTACAGGGCCAGATTCAACTGCAGACTCCTGGAAAATACTGATTTTTTTGTAACAATGTTACATAATTTGTAGCTTCTGTAGTCTAAAGGGACTTTGGTTGCTTGGGCTAAAGGAAATTAAATGGAATTTAGATTTCTTTCCCCCCTTTTGTTAAAGGCTGCCTTTATAACCCACTGAGAAATTAACTGAGGCAGAAATCTCTTTTCCTGCACTTTGATAAATAGGGATGACTCATTATTTCCCCATTTTGCTTTAAATATCCTCTCATCCTTGCGGTTTGCTTTGTTCAGCTATTCTCTCAGCTTCATACAGCACCTGCTGTAATGACACAGGGAGTCCTCTGTGGTTCCTCTGCCCTTTCAGTGCATCCCCTTCTCAACAGAGCGCCCTGACCTTTACACATCCCTCACTTTACTTACCCAGCAGACACTCGCAACCCCTCAGGACAGCCTTTCTTTCATCACCACTTCCTAGACAGCAGGAGATTACATTATCTTGGCAGAGCCAAAAAACATGTCCTACCTTTCCAAGCCTTTACCCTCATTGAAGCACACTCAGATTTGGTGCTGCAGTTTAAATTTTCCAAGTAGACTGAGCTGTTACAACTTCATTGATACTTCAGGAGGTGGGGAAACTTCTTCAATCAAATTTATTTCTTTGAAACCTACTTGTTTGCTTCCTTGTCTTTTGCCCATCTTTCACTGCCCACTGCCCCCTGTTCCTTGTGCTCAGTAAAGCCAGTGGTGTCTTTTACCTGCTTATCCATGCACAGGTTGAGTAAAGACCATTAGAAGCCAAGTCCTTTGTAGTCCTGGAGAACAAAAGAATAACTGTCTACCTGATAAAGCCAGTTTTCTTGTCTGTCTCTCACTGGCTGATGATGGGATAACACCAGCAAAAGAAAATAAGATCAAAGTCATAGTGCCGGATCTGAGAAGATAAAAGAAAAAATTTCAGAAAGAAAGGAACCTTGGGCAGATGAGAGAAATAAGAAACACATTTCTGCAGCAAAGGATATTGTACACTGAGGCTAGACAAGGGCAGAAGATTCTAGGAAAAAACAGGGCCTCTGTGTTCCAGGGAAGACATCTACCGGGGCCTGAAAGGTTCAACCTCAACACAGAGAACACTTGAGCAGTGGAAAAACAAAAAAAAAAGAGGAGCATGGAAACGAATAAATGTTTTATTGTTAGCTGAGAACTGTACATTCTTTGTTGTTGACAAATGCAGCTTGAATTTTGCAGAGCTTTTGTGTCTGCTTCCTTCCCTCATGAAAACGCCCTTCAGAGGTGACCCAGGAGTGCCCAAGGGCTCCCACCCTGTCTCTGGAGAGGCTGGAGCTGCCTGAGGGGCTGAGGTTCAGCCTCGGTACAAGAGCCAAAGTCCAGATTCTGTGAGAGGAGGACACACCTGCCTTGCTTTGCTGCTGTCAGATGGGGAACAGTGTGACTTGGAAACTTTCAGAGGGACTAGCAAGGTGAACAGTACACATGGCTGCAGTCAACTCCTCAAGAAGCTCTCCATGTTTTATGTCTGTGAATTATATGAAATAATGTTTATTTAGTTCATATCCCTAACAGTCCTCTTCAGAGGACTGGATATCCAAGGTCAGCATGCCTTTCAGGACAACTGGGTACCTTTAATGAATAACTGCACTTTAAGCAGTGAATTTAATTAAAATGCATCGCAACACTGGAGAAAATATCCAGCCCCTGTGGCATTATGCAATAGTGCACTCAGTGTAGAGATACAAGATAAACAAGGAACACTCCGAGCTCGCGTATCATCCTGCATGACTTAACTTCCTATTACTTTTTACCTTTTTTCTTTCTCAATTCCTATTTATATTTATATTTTTAGAAAAGATAACAGGCTAAGTGAACATTGCAGAACTGCCAACAGCTGCTCAGGTGGAAATCTTGCCATTTTGAGGTCGCAACCATGCTCAACTGTGCAGAAACAAAACTTCCTTCACGAAATATCTCGTTGGTCTTTCCTGCAGGAGCAATGAAATGCTAAGTGTTTCCAACTCCCTGCCTCTCAGAAACGAAATGGGTTCTAAATGCTGGAATCCCGTTTTGACTTTCATTTTTACCACTCTCAAAACCAAGACTGCAACAGGAAAAGGCAGTAAGATTTTGTCTGTTGCAAAGTGCAAAGAGCAGCTCAAGAAGGCACCCGAGAGGCAGGAATGTAAAGCTTCGTATTTTATATAATGACAAACAAGAGAAATGTTATTCATCTGTTTTTTTTTTATTGTGGGGAAGGCTCACACTGGAGAAAACCCAAAAAACCAGGAGAGAACTGCTTGAAGAGATTATGAAAGGAGACCTTCAAAGGCAGGGGGCAAAGAACCTTTGGATTACTTTTTTTTTCTTCCCTTCTTATAATGCAGAGAGGACATGAAAGAGGTTTTTCAGTAGTTCTTTCTTATTCTAAAAGGATTTTCTTTTTGGTTCCTGCTTCTCTTTTACATTAAAAATTCAAGTCTTGGCTTGAACAGAAGGCTCTGAGGCACACAGCATCAAAAACATGCACAAGTCAGGATCAAGTACATTGGTAAGGACAATTGGTTAGTGCCCACCTTGCATTGGATTCTTAAGGTTGAAGATAAAAGTCAACAAATTCGAAGATTCAAAAACCAAACCAAACTTAGTTCAGCTGCAACAAATACTTTCAGAATAGTAAAAAATTAACATCCTTAAATTACACATGGTTTTAACATTAACAAAAATAAATTATGTGCCCCCAAAAAGTCACAGTTGTGTTTGGGCAGAAGAAACCTGTCCTCATATTCAAAGTGAAATTAGTGATAAGTAAAACGCCTTTTCGTTGCCTTTGTGTCATGGTGAATAGGCTCTAAGTCACCTTTTGAAACAGACTTGTATCCCACACCTTTTTCTGCTGAAGGGAAAAATACCTTCTCAGCCACTGGTCTCTTTTCTGAGTAGGAAAGCAGCAGCAGAGCTGTTGGAGAAGGACTGGAGACTATTTCTTGTGCAACAACAGAACAAACTTCAGGTCTGTTGTACCTACACAATGCCAGATCATTTTCTCCACTGCTTGTAAGACCAGGAAACCTCGCAGACCATTGGGTGGTGAAAATATCTGCTAAAAAAATAAAAATACAAAATAAAAGCATCTTCTTGTAACATGAACATGCTGGATTTGGAAGTCAGCAAGAGGAAGCAGAGACAGTGCATCTGATGACATTTTCCCAGTTGCTATCTCAGGGTAGATCTGAGCTTTCAAAACTGAAGTGTTATTGTAACACTTTTTCCCTGTTCTGCATATGTGGTTTTGGTGGATTGCCTACTGAATATTGAGTTTGGGATGCTGAGAGCCTGCTCGTGTTCTCAAATTCCTGTGGCTCTGTTGCCCTAGTCAGAATTAAATGATACATTACACCCTGAGTCACCCTCTGCTAATGCCTGCTAGATGTTTTCTGGCATCAAGAATTTAGAATTGGAGCTCATTGGAAATTTTCCATAGGGGAGATTTTCTGTTTCTGAGAAAATAGGAATTTTCCATGAGGAGAAAAAAAAAAAAAAAGGTTGTTTCTGCCAAAAAAATTTGGAAGGGTTTGTTTGTAAAGAGGATCAAAAGATAGTATTTCATTTTGAATTGACTTGGACTAACCAAACTGCGCAATGCCCCAGATGATCCCCGTGGATTTTGAATACTTTCTGATGGAGACAGTCCAGCCACAGCCCAGCCTCAGACAAAGCAGGTGAGTACAATTCTCAGATGGCCCACTGGGACGGCTCATTTCTGACAGCCACAGGGGTCACAGGTGCCTGCTGGGCAGGGCTGGGGGTCAACAATCCCCCCAGTTGCACAGCAGGGTCACAGCAGCGCCACGCAGGGATCTCCAGCAGCAAGACACACACCCAGACAGGTTTTCCAGTGAGGGAGGATGCACTTCCCAGTAACCCCCAATGCTTTCTGAGCTAGCATTTCCACCTCCACATCCTTTCCTCCCTGCTGGAACCACTTCCTCCACTCTTCTATCCCTACTCCATTCCCATTTGCGTTTCCTTGCCCCTCATTTCCCAAGTGCCACTCCACAGTAATGCACTTGCTGCCCCTCAGCAGCTCCCCACTGCCTCTGGGAATCACTGGAGCTGTCTCCTCCTGCCCATCACACCTCCTTGGCTGCCTGCCCTCACCCCACACGGAGGCACAAACTCTGCCAATCACACATGCAGAGCTCCAGGGGCCACCTCCATGCTGCTTCCCACCAGGAACATGAATGGCACACAAACCCACTGACGGTCTCCAGTCTTTTGCCCCTTCAGCAGAAGTTTCTCCTACAGCTGAAAACGCTCCCAAAGCTTGGTTTTTGTTTGTGTTTCGTTTTAAAAACAAAACCACACAACCTCTCATACTTGTCTAAAAGGTAAAAGGAGGCCCCTCCTCTGCCCTCCCAGTACTCATCAGGAATGCCCTGAGATCTGGAGTGTCTGCACTGCCAAGCCAGCAGTGATCTTCTCCTCTTTCAATGGGCTCTGGCTCACACCACAATATGCAGATAAACACCGAGGAAACCAAACCTGAAACTGATGTCACCATGAACAACCAGTGCATGGCCTGGATCTGGTTCTGTGACTTTGCTGCTGTAGGGGCAAAAAGGAATGGAAAACTGCCCACTTTGGAGCCTTCTCTGAAGTGTGGAGAACCTCAGATCAGAGCTACCAGTACTCTGTCTGGATAGAGATCTTCTGACTTACCTTCTGCCTCCAGAAGTCAAAGGCCACAAAGTAAGATAAGGACATTCAAATTAGTATCTTCTGGCTGTCACGGGACTTTTGTCCCCTTGATCTATGAACTTCTTTCTTCATTCGCCTTCAAATAAAGCAAAACCTCCCTGTACCATGAATGTCACCCTGCAGACCTCTGAGAAGCAGACCACACATGTCCAGAAGTTCAGCAGCCACAGGAAGGACCTGAAGGAAGCAGAGCTGTCCGGGCAGCACTTATTTCCAGCAGCCTTCAGACAGCTCCAAACTGTGCCAGAGGGCAAGGCTGGAAAGGTGTGGACATGTTGGCAGAAAACCAGTTTCTATCAAGCAGCAGATAACACTGACACAACTATCACCCCCCAGTGCTCTCCAGGAGAGGCTGCAGGCCAGTCCTGAGAACAGCCTTTGTGTTCCAGTGGCCATGAGGTCACTGTTTGGGTAACTTTTGGAGCTCTTTTGTCCCTCTGCTGCACCAACTCAAACACTGCTGGCTTTGCAACTGCCTTTTCTCTCCCTGAGAGCGCTGATCAGTCAGGCAGACAGCACTGCAGGGAAGCAGGGTCTGGCTGAAGGAAACTGCAAGGGTCAGTCTGAACTGGGCCACGAGGGGCAGAGGTCACTCTGACACCTGTCACTGCTGGTGGCAGCACGGTGCATCAAACAGCTGCAGCAGAAAGTCTTCTAGAACTAATGGCCTGAGAGAACAGGAACCAAAGATCTGATCTCTGCTGCGTGCAGTGTCACAGGGAGTGTCTGACCCTGCCAGCCAGCCTGAGATCAGGGGGAGACTGTCCCAGCCCCGCCCCCCTACAGCCCAGAAGGGACAGGAGAGACTGCAGATCCCACTGACAGAGCCCATCCCTGCCACCAGAAACCCAAAGGTGAGTGTTCATACACACATGGCAGCATTTTGAAGGCAGAGGCTGCTAAAGCACTGGCTGCTTTATAAATCTGTTTTCAGCTGCAGGTACTGAGTGCCCCACACAGCTGTGTGTGGGTGCTGAGAGCACCCGGCTTCCCAACAGCCTCTGGCCACCAACCACACCCCAAAAGCAAGGGTCACTCTGTGCTACTGCTGCTCCCATCCCTCCCCACATCCCCAGCAACGTCCTCGTGCCAGACAGTGCTGAGCCCTGCATGTGCAGTACCTGTGATTTACTCCCACTCTAGTCTTCATTTTCTGATCATATACAAGTAGTATTTCCTACAGGAAATCATGGTACCTGCAGCAATGATACTGGATGATAAACTCATACATGATACTGGATGATACTCTTTACACCCAGAATAAAAATGATCTGACAAATGACTGCACTTCTTATATGCAATTACAGAATAGTTCCCCAAAAATACAAAGAGCCGCTTGAAAAAGGAGCTGAAAAGGCAACTGGCAGGAATCAGAAGGGAAGCGCAAGAGTGAAAGACATGATTTGCCAAGAGGATTGGGATTTCCTAAGTGTAGAATCAGACCAGTAAGAGAGAGATTAACTAACAGAAAAAAAGAAGCACAGAAAATATCCTTTATGGACTTGGAAGCTGAGAAGCAAGGAACGGGAGCACCAAAGAGATAAAGAAGATTTAAACCACCTTGGATCCCCAGAGCAGACCCAGCTCCTGAGGCTGAGCACACAGGGTTACCCCAGTCAAGGACAGGTAACACAAACTGCTGTTCACTGCTCTGCTGTGTCCCTGACAGCTCTGCTGCACAACTGCATCTTTTCTGAGCCTCTGCTTCACTGCCCTATCCTGCTCCAGGCTTTTTCTCCTGGAGGTCTTAAGCTGATCTGTGGGATGAGGCAAGAGCCATCAGGTCAGCCAGGAGCCTGCAGGAAGCTGCCTCCCCAGCAAGGGGCAGCTGGAGCAGCAGCAGAGCCAACATTCTCCTCCTGGGGGCTGGCAGAGCCTCCCCAGCTGGTGGCAATGAGCCGAAACCCCAGGCCACAGGGTAACGTGGCACCTGGGCTGTTACCTGCCTCACAGGTGTTCTTCAAAACTAGACTAGAGTTTACTGCTCATTGTGAAGAACCATCAGGCAACACAGCAATGCAATCATTATCAATTCCTAGGTTTTGCACACATTTATCAGCAAAATAAAACTTTCTTTTCAAAACTGGGATGTCTAAAATTGACAATAACTCACTGTAGGCATGAATTTAGTCTACCTGAGTTTTCCCATATGAACCTTACACCAGAGCACCCCACAAATGTGACACCAACTGTGCACTGCAGCCATGTGTTACTAATTACCAACCTGCCATGTACAGGCAAGGGAAATCTAATTTACACCAGTCAAGGCTGAAAGAAAAAGCATTGCTCAGAAGAAACTTTCAGCTAAAAGAAATAATTCATAACTTAATGCTCTCTTAAGTTTCTGCACAAAAATTTACATTGTCCCAATGTTAGCTTTCAGGTTATTCTTGTATCAAAGACATAAAGGGAAAACCTTTTAAAATTGCAAAGCAGTAGAGTAAGGAGTAAGTTGTGTAGTATTTTAATATTTTCCTTTTTGTCACCATGTGTCTCCCCTTCCACCTGCAGGTTGCACCCAAACCAGGTGAACATGCAGGAGAAAGAGTGGCATTAGAAATGTGAGAGCTGGCTTCCTGCTTCCCAAACACCACCAAGAAGCAAGAACACTTTCAGAATCTGCCCATCGTAGCTTTTTCACACTTTGGTCCTTTTCAGTTACCTGCTTTTTTATATTAGATAAACTGAAGCCAAAATTCCAAGCCTGCCTATATAGTGTGTAGCATATTACATATATTTCATTCTGATGGCCTAGAAACTAGCATGGCAAGAAGAATCACCTTTTAAATTATGTAATAGATATTTTCAAGCGATTCACAAGCTCCAGTGAACTCATCTTACACTTTCCATAAGTCTGTAACTATTCCTGCTATGTTTGCTTTATCTGTGCTTTGTTTCCTTCTAGAACATCCCTCTGGTATGACTTACAGCCAAGACTCAGCCCTGCCCTGCAGCTCTGTGTGTTGTAAGGGCTTCTCAAAGCTGCAGCATGTGCAGCACCACCAACTTCAGCTCAAAGGATTTCCCTGCTGCTCCAACAGCCTGAAGAAACACACAAACCCCTGCTCAGCCCATACACTGGGTTTGTGAGATTGTTCTCCTACTTCGAGACAGTTTATAGGGAAAAGTATGTTTTACAAAAGGAGTATTATTGTAAATCCTTTAATGCTGTTTCCACGTAATTTGGGTATTAGCTGGCACGACCCAGCACTCTGTAGTTCCAGAGATGGAAAGTGAGGAAATTCAGCAGCTGCAATCTGAAGTTTTATAGCCAGGTAAACCTTTGCACCTTTTAGTCTCTCCAGACTGTATTTCTCAATCTGTCTAGATGCCCAGAAACCCCAATTACAGTCTGATTTCTCAAACTGACACTTTTAATTCTACACAGCCTGGAGATGCTGTTAAAAGACTTGAGGCCAAAAGCTTGGCTGGCCTACACCTCAGTTGTTTAAACACAGTTCAACACTGCATGCCTTATCTAGATGCCCTGAATTATAGTTACAAGGGCTTATTTATTAATGTTACAATATAGAACATTCTTAAACTCAAAACAGTCATATGAATCCTATACAGCTTTTATTCTTGTTTTATGCTCAAATAAATGCAAACTTAATCCTTCCTTCAAGTCTCTGAATAACACTAAGCATATTAAATTCAGTTCAACATCTTTTAATTGTAGAGCCTTGTTAAGCAACAGTGACATTTTTATTACCCTGAGTTTCTCCTCGGTGGGATGTGAGGCACATTCCCAAAGGCTGCCACAAGAGGAAGAAAGAACTCTTAATGAGATCCTCCATAACAGCTCAGTAAAAGGAATTTGCTAGCGAAGAAATGGTAAAACACCTACTGATGATTTAATTTTAGGCAAGGAGAACAGACAACTGCAGTCATTTATCTTGTTTTTTCCAAACAGATCCACTCCCACTAAAACATACCTAAATTGTATCGTTAGATTACTGCACACTGCTTTATGTTCCTTCATTCCAAACATTTCCTCTTGATAAATTCTGCAGCGTTGCCAACATTAGGAACACCAAGGCCAGTGTCACCCAGGTGCTGTCGCCTCCAGTCATGGCACGTTCTCCCTTGGTGGACATAATCCTGCATACTGGAATTACACAGCCCCACCACAACACAGCTGCAAAACTCTCCTGCAATGGAAAACCTTTACCTTTAAGGGTCCCTTTATGGAAAGTGAGAGTGTCAGTGCTGGCCAGGGCATTTCTGAGCAAGGAAACCAAATATCCTTACTTGTGCAAATCAGAATCTCCAGTAGGAGCCCTCTGAAAAAGAGCATGCCTTTATTTTTTTGTGAATCCTATACACTCACCAAAAATCTGTGTTGGCTGTATAACTTGGAGTTCTGTGGTGGCATTTTTTAAACAGAGGTGCATCAACAGATATTTCAAAATAGGAAGCAGAACACAGGATCACAGAATAGTCTGGGTTGGAAGGGACTTCAAAGATCATCTCATTCCAGCCCCCCACATGGGCAGGGACACCTTCCATTAGTCCAGCTTGCTCAGGGCTGCATCCAGGGATGGGGCATCCATGACTTCTCTGGGCAACCTCTTCCACTGCTTCACCACCCTTAAGTAAAAAATTTCTTTACTACCTAATCCATACCTGCCTCTCTCAGTTTAAAGCTGTTCCCCTTTGTCCTGTCACTCCATGCTGTTCCAAGTAGTCTCTCTTCATCATTCTTCTCCCACAAAATAGCCAATTTCCTTCAAAGAATGCAATATATTGATGCATATCACTGCTCCCTCCTTTCAGCTGTTTTCCAGGTTGCGATTTTTTGGATGTCTTGACCTGCCTCTAGTGACGTGGGATTTAAACTGGATCTGCCCTGGTACACTTGTAAATATAGATGATATATGCCAGAAACAACTCTGCACAAGTTCAGCGTGCTCAGATTAAGCTGAACACTGATTTAAAGAGGTAACATGTAAAAGACCAGGGTAATGTTTTCCTCATTCTGATACTAACCATCACCTTGCATTGCAATGTGCTGGAAAGATGAAAGAAACAGCACTTAAAACTGCCTGACAAAGGCCAAACCTTTGGAGAAAGGAATATAGACGTATCATGAGAAAGAACCACAAAGGTGACAGAAAATAAAGGCACTGCACCCAAAGAGATGGCACCAGTGAGCAGCCACGGGAAGAGAAGCAGCACAGACAGGGAAATAATTCAACATAGCAGCCAGCCAAAGTCTGAAACAGAGAGGGGAAAAAAGGGGAAGAAGCAAAAGGAAAGCTGGTGACGTTGCCTGCTGAGAATGACCTGCAGGCCACGAACAGAGGGACTTACTGAAGGCACCTTTGTCCACAAGCTGATCCCAGGGCTCCAAGGGCAGCTCCTGCTGGGCTTCCTGGAGGTGGCAGCTCAGGAGGCAGGTCCTGCTGATCAGCTCTGTGGGGAAAGCAAATTTTAAAAAGTCAGGACAACACCTCCTTGCATTTCATATGCTTCCTCCCACCAGGGCTGTTTCAAACACCTCAGCAAGTGCCCGACTTGTCCACTCAATTAAAATCTGCCATTTGTCTGACTACTGGTACAAATTATTCCTTCCCCAGTAATCTGTGATCTTCCTGTCTGGGAGGAAGAGAAATGCCAACATTTTCTACAGAGGCTCAGCCAGGTGTGGTCTCTAGTGGGGGCTACCAAAGACGAAATATTTCTGTCTGCAAAGTAATCATGCTCCTGAAGGGCAACTTCTTGTTCAGTAATGTTGCTGAACAAAACCACCTGCAGAATCTGCATCAAAAGCTCCTGAATGTTGTTTAAAACATTTCACTCTCCTGCTGTTTGCCACGCTGCATCAGCTGGGGGGTTACCTGTGACAGCAGCTCCAGAGGCAGCGAGGAGACCCCGGTGACCAATTACAGACTCAGCTCCTGAAAATCAGAGAGTGAAGGGCAACAAATTTATCAACCAACCCTATCAGGTCCTGTCTCCAGCCACGAAGCAGGAAATAGCATCTCCTCTTTGCCCTTGGTCATGCCAAAAAGAAACAGAATAAGCAATAAAATTACGAGGCAAGAAAGGCTACCAACAATTAATTAAAACTGACTGCATCTTTAATACAGCACTTTGTCTTAATTCTTTAAAAATATTTGTGCAAGCTAGAGTTTTTCATGATTTAAAATGATTTTATATTTAAAAGGGAGAAAGCTGAGCCACTCTAAGGCAATAAAGGAGGCCTGATACACATCCACAGGAAACTGATCCTCTTCAGTGACACAGTAAAGAACACACATTTTTCTTCAAAATTTTATTTTAATTTAAATTATGGGGCCAGCCAGATTTTTTGGATACGAAACGCATTTTCCTCAGAAGTGAAATGCTACCATGGAAACAGAATTACAATTGTATACATCTCTTATTTATT
>WAAG01031219.1:92663-112166 GCA_013390105.1 Tichodroma muraria | reverse complement strand
ACCACTTGCATTTAAATATGTTTTAGTAATACCTTTAAGCCTTCGAGCAGATAAGAAACCACTTCCAGAACAAGTTTTTTAATATGAACAGCACATCGAAGGAGCTTTAATTTAAATACAACTTCTTCTTGAAAGCCAACATTCAAATGTTTCCACACGTTAAAAAAGTCACCATAGCCATTGATTCCAAGGCCTAATAGAGAGTAACCTCTATCCCAGTCCAAATGTTTTCACTTCTCTACACACAGAAATCTTTAGCACATCTACATCTTTCTAAAGAGGACGCCTTACATGTTCTGGTGAGTAACTTGGCAAATAATGTTTTCCTCCTCTCAGCTATGATAAACCAAAATATAACAGACTGTTAGTACTGAACTACAACACCACCTCAGGGCCAGCTCTGCCTGCCATCTCCGGGAAGAGTCAGCTATTTTCTTTCCTGTAAGCAAAACGATTCTGTTTGCAAAGGACACGTTAAGAACCTTCAAAAGACCGATTCTAATGTTAGGAGCGGTTTTAAACAACCGAGTGAAAACACTCAATTTTCTGGAGCGCTCGGATTTCCCTGGTGAAGGCTTTCAAATCAGCTCAAATGCCACTGATTGTGAAATATTTCAAATGGGAAGGGGACAGGAAGCAACGAACATCTTCTGGAGCATTCGCAATCATTCAGTCATGCAGAATTGGAACTTTCAGACCCCAATCCACGAGTTTTTGCCTGGTTGTGATCTTAGCATTACTATAAGACGGATAGATACAATTTTAATAACATCATTTAGCTATATTTAGTAGATTCCTTTTGTATGGTCACAGTAACAAAAACATGGTGCAAAATCAGTTGGGTTTTCTGTTTTTATAAATACTGATAGTTTGCAGCATTAAAGAACAAAATAAAAAAAAAAGATAATTTTGTTATCCTAGGTCACCTATGAAATTGTTTCTTGAGGTCGGAGGGAATTAAATCACTCACACAACTATTGTACTGAGTTATTTACTGTAAGAAATGACACACTGCAGGCTCCCCAGAAGTCAGAGGAATCAAAATTAATTTAGCATAATCCTTGCCATTTGCAGAGCCGGTGAGCACAATGCTAGTTTAATTAAATAAGGCCAGCATTATCTGGTAAGAACATAGTAGAAATGGTTCCAGTTCTCTGTTTCAGCCTACCCTAATTGATGGCACCCCATTAGATAAGTGAATACAAAGAATTTGTTTGGGTTTGGGTTTTTGTTTCCTTTTAAATGCTGCAGCACTTAAGATTGTTAAATCAGCATTTCCATGTGATCTGAAGTATTCAATTACATATGAGCATTCATTTTGCAAAACTCAATATTAGGTAATAGTTACAGACTAATACAATAACATTCCTCTGCTGTACAAATTAAATCATATTTTAAAGAAATGAGCAGCCTAGGAGTTATATACAAAAGAAACCAGCAAGCATTGTTGAAATGAAATGCAAAATGTCACTGCTAGGTCTACTGCCTGAAATACCTTTAAAGTAAAATTAACAAAAACCCTTAGAACATATTTCCAAGTTTACAAGTCTCAGAAAAATCAAATCATGTCAAAAAAAATTCTATAAAGCAGTGAAAGGCATATATACATTTTCCTTATGAACCTTGAGATTTCACTCTTTTAAAAGTTGCTAAGTTTCAATATCAGTTTATTTGCAAGACAACTGTTTATCCCAATAAGCTCACATCTTAGATACATTTCCCCTTTGATTACAAATAAAGCACTGCACATTTTTTTTTTTTTTAATCAAGGCATATAATCTTATACTATGGTGCCAGGTATGCACAGGTCACATTGTGCTCATTATCTCAAACAAGGTAAGTGCAAACATACAGATTTATTCAGATTTGCAAGCATGCAACCTGTTACTTAACTACATGAATACCTTCTCTTCTAGACCAAACTAGTATCTATATGTTTGCTTTCACGAACCTAGAATCTTTCTTTTCAGGACTCCTAAAACAAGCAGTGTCTTTGAATTCTGAAATGACACAAATATCAAGAAAGTCCACATTGTGCAAGAAAGCAGCAGCTATGTTTCTCAACTTGGACTAAAAATGAAAAGAGAAAAACAAAAACCGTTCACTGAACAGCAGATTAGCAGTAATGTTCCTCATGAATCGATAAGAGTGCCTGATGCTGAATATCTAACAGCAAATGCTGAATTTGGGTTTAATATTTTAAAGGTTTATTGGAGTTTAAGCTTCTTGCTGTGCTGGTCTCTTCAAATCCCTGATCTGTTTAACTAAATAGGTCTTCTCATCATTAAATTGTTCATCCTCGGTCCTGTCATTCTGAAACTTGCTGAGGAACTCAATAAGTTTGGTCTGGTTCTTTAGAAGGATGTCTAATATAGGCTGTGTCTTGTTAGGATTGGCTACAAACACCTGCAAGAAAATAAAAAGCATTGAGCACAATAGCGAGAAACAGAAGGTTAAGTTCAAACAAAATTATGCAACAAAATACTGATGATGATAAATTAAAACTGTGTTTCAATTATTCCAGTGTTCCACCAAAAAAAAATAAAAATAGGGTAAATGCAGTTTTTAAAATAAAATTACTTTGTTTTTTATTCAGGACATAAGCTGAATAGCAGTACCCAAGTAAATTTAGTCTGTGGGAGGTGACCAGCCACAACAGCCTCTGCAGAAACCACTGAAGACACTTTATGGTTAAATTCTATAGCAAATGCATGGTTTCATATCATGTGCAGCATCTGATGGGTATCTCACACCTCAGTGCAGAGTTTTAGACCTCAAGTTATAACTCTTAGCTGCCTGTCTGCTGCAAAGGTAGAAGCCATCTGTTAAAATGCTCAAATCACAATTCAGGTGACCTGACTGAAATACTGCTGTCCTTCAGAGACCATGCAGCGTGATAAAACCACTTCTGAACTCCATGATTTGATTTGGAATTATGCATTCCTCCTTATCTAACTGCATTTAATTCCAAAAGCTTCTAAGAGACATTACTCTGACAATCACATGGAAGTGCCTAAGTGGTTCCTAAACGGTTTTCAGAAGATAACCAAGATATCTGTTTGTAAAGATGGATCATAATAAAGCAAACATCAGTGCTCCCTTTATTTAATCTCTTAGCAGACATTAAGTTAAGCTCCATTTAGGCTCAGCTAAGCAGTTTACTCAATTAAACAACTCCTGGTCAGATTCCTTCTGTTTCATGGTGGGATTTTGTAACATACCTTGAACACATGGAAGGCTTCAAACTGAATGTTACGACTCTTGTCTCGTAGAAGGTTCATCATTAGTTTGAGATTTTCAGGTTTACTGATGTACTTTGTCATAATTGTGAAGTTGTGTCTGTCCAGTAACAATTCACCGAGAAGCTGAAGGCAGAGAAGAAACCCAAATGAAAAAATTAGTAACACTGGACATGAAAGAATCAACTTGTTTATAAATGCTCTCAAATCCCCTGAAGGGATGTGGTGCTCTGTGAATGCAGTACCAGTGGTCAGTAGACAGAGTCACAAGTGTCCTAAATTTAGGATGCAGTAAGTGTCCTAAATTTCAAAGTGCAGGGGCATTTTCCCCTTGTTTCAACGACACAGTTTCTCCTTTTCCTCAGAAAGTAAAAAATCACACTTGTTCTCCCTTGTTAGGAATTAGAAAGGGAAATCTTTCATTTTTTTCCCCATGACTTCATTTTTTTTTCACTTATAGAGAAGCTATTCAGCATAGAAAGAATGCCACTTAAAAAAAAAAGCCAAAAACCCAATAAAATAGGTTATTATATAAAATGAAATATTGACACTTCTTTTGCTACCTAAAGGGTTTAAAAGGATTTTCCCCACAAGGATCACCTTTGCTGCAAGCTCTGTATTACATTTATGTTCACTATTTCTTACCTACTTGAATGTAAGATCAGTATTGCCTTAGGCACATCACATGAATCTATGTTGAATTATTTAAATGTAACCAGAAGGGGAAAAAATCAACAAAAATAAAGAAACTTGAGGAGCCATTTGTTCACAGGGAGAGAAATTACTTTGGTCTTGGCTGGACACTAAATAATGTAAGAATTGGACTAAAAAAAGAACAGCTGATTCCAATAATTAAAATGTACAGAGAATTGAAATAGATACTATTCAAGGCTGTTACAGAAGCCATTTCAAATAAAGTTAACTCACCTTGAAAATAAAGGGAATCTCTTTGCATTTAAGAGAAAATAAAGCTGCCTTACCTTAAGTGACTGTCTCTTTGTCACATAATTTTCTGAATGAAGTAACTTCTCATATTCACTGAAGAACTAAACACAGAATAAAGAGAAGGGTTACGACTTTTTAAAGTGCCATAGGCATCTTCTTCCAAATTATTGCAACAAAGTGGAGGAGATGCAAATCCCCAACAAAACCAAACTAAGTCTGAAATCCCAGTAGATTCCTGTAAGCCACTACATTGTCACTACTTACGCTTTTAAAGCCTATACAAAGCTAAACATTGAATACACTTTAAAAAATATGTATTTACTCTTCCAAGAGACTTTAAAGTTTAGATTACAGGGTAGTGGAGGAGTTTCCTCATTATTTCTTATAGAAATAGGTTGCCCAGAGAAGCTGCCCCGTCCCTGGAAGTGTCCAAGGCCAGCCTGGACGGAGCTGGGAGCAACCTGGTGCCGGTGCCCGTGGCAGGGGCTGGGACCAGGGGACGTTTGAGGTGACGGCTCCTGCCCTGGGCGCTGCTCCCCAGTTCCCAGATTCCCAGGGATATCCTGGAAAGCACGCCACGGGCTCCCTCTGGAGGAGAAGCCAAGCCTGGCTCCCACAGGACCATGTTCAGGGTAAGGCTTTGACGCCTTGCACTCACCAGATCAAACCAATTTTTCAATGTGTGCAGGGCTTTAACAAACACCCAAGTGACCACTTGGAGTTGTCATGCAGTGTGTCAAAATGTGAGGACATCACCGGATCAGGCAGAACTAAAATAAACATTTGCCTTGCACACACTTTTTTTTAATATTGTCAAGTTTTACTATTCATGAGTAGTCTCAGTTTCATAGCTGTAACACTGTCAAATACAGTTTCACTGTTACTTTTTTTAGAAATGCATTGATCAAAATCTCTTCATGTTTCAGATACAATTTCACAGCAAGTAAAACTTTGCTCTGAAGTAGATGAAGAGGTCAGCTAAGTATCAACTCTGTACATCTGATTTCTCAGAGCTTCTTAACTGGTTCCCAAATAGTGCCTAAAGCATTATTCAGTAGATATTTCAGGGCTAAAGCAAGTAGTCGAAAGGGAATAATAATTTTTTGTCTCCTGTTTAAAGCTGAGTCACTCAGGGGAGATATCTGTGATTTAGTGAACATACCTGGAGACAAACCTTTGAAAATCAAGGTGATTCCAAGTTTGTTTGTTGGTTTTGGTTTTTGTTTTGTTTTTTTTTTTTAAATTGCTTGAGAAGCCTGGGAGTTTTAATCAGAGTAAGATTTAAACACTTAAATATCTTTGTGGAACTGGTTCTGAATAATCTTTTGAAGGGCAAAAGGATTGAAGTCATGTCGCTGAAAATGTCGGGATAAATGAAATTCTCTAACACTATTTGTTTTGGCATTAGGGAGGGAAATTGAACTCCAAGTTCAGTTGATTTAATATTGTGTGCAAATCCCCAAAACCAGAGCTAAGCAAGGAATAAAACCAGCGATTTCTTCAAATGAGATACACAGCACCAGAGAACTCTAAATATGAAAAGGTGTCCGCTCACCCTATCGTAATGCTGTTCCAAAAATTCTGCACTTAGCAACTTGTGTCTTGTAAGCAAATCCTGTAAAAAAAAGCACAAGCCCGGCACTGTCACTAAAAAGATTTAAACATAAAAAGATTTAAACAGTACGAAGACATTCTCATACATTTAATCCAAAATTCTGCTATTTCATTAAACACACTAATTTAGGACATGAATGCAATTACCTGGACACTGCTCAGGATCTTGGCATCACTTAGGAAAGATCTGTGATGAGTTACTTTAATTCACAGAGAAACAGCCTGTGAAATTATCCCTGAAGAGTGCTATTTATGGATCAAGGCTATACTCTGCACACAACTGAGGTAAAGACCCACCATTCAATATTGACTGACATTATGCTTATTGTCCCCATAACTGACTGTTCTAGGGACACAAAAATTGGGCCACAAAAAATTTCCCCAGACAAAGTAACAGCATCAAATATCCTCAGGAGGAGCTGCAGACACAGATTTAAAGCCCCTGGCATGGGAGTACACCTGCATTCAGGTAATGCATGATACAGCTTACTCTCTAATCCAGAATTTTGGGGAGCAAATAGAAAATGTGTATTTACAGGTGTGTCTGGCATTCTGAGAAATAAACACAGCATGCAGCTCACCCATCTGCATCACACCTATTTTCTTCCCCTCTCCCAAGGCTTGTTTTGCCAAGAACATCACACACAGCAGTGGGTGCACAAAGCAGAGAAGCACAGAAGTAACAAATCCAAGGCTGTGAGGAAATTACCTTGAACGTGGCAAATGCATCCGAAGCGATGTCAAACGTTGACATTTCCACGTATCTGAAGAAGTCGTAGAACTGCTCTGACCACAAGATGATTTTAGCCAGTGGCTCATGCCGGATGCATTCTCTAAGCATTATCCCACAATTCAGAGCAATTTCTGGAGATTCGTACCTGTTAAAAAAAACCCAGCAAAGATTCTTTATAAATTTATAAACTTTTACAAGTTAGCACTGCAGCGCCACGTTGCTAAATACAGTGTTCAGTGCTATCGAGTAAACAAACCCACAAAAATTAGAGGTACTGAGTCCTGCATTAAACTCCATTTTTAAATATTTCTACAAAACACTGCTGAAATAGCTGCCAGTTACAATTATAGCCAATTCAAAGGATTTTCACAAACTGGGAAATAAGACTAAATAAAAATACTTTCTTTGCTCTCAAAATCAGTTTTCTTGTTCCATATTTGTGGGATTGCAGACATCTGGAAAAGCAGTAAATGATTTGCCTTGAAAGCTGCTCGCTTAAACATGACAGCAATTTACATAAAACTTTCCATATGAGCATGAGGGGTTAACAATACTGAACATAAATTCAGATCTCCTTTTTCATTAAGCCATTTTTCAGTATCACTGGCTGCTCTGCACTTTTCACATGCCTCTCATGCATTCCTGCCTTACAGCTCCAGATCCTCTCTCCTAAACCAGTGGAAGATAACTGAAATTCCCCAAAATTTCAGGAGAAAAGTAACATTGTGCATACTGAGCATTAACTATATTACCCTACAAAAAAAATGAATCATTTTCATTAAATCCTGCAATACTCTCCCATTCAATCTGTTGTGGAGATCTGAAATCTACCGAACTTTTTGCAATTCACGCCACAGTTTAAATTTACATAAATTTGTCTCAGTTGGATACCAAATGTAACATGTAAGTTGCTAAATGCACGTTTCAAACATCCTGACTTACAAATAGGAGTTTCAACAACCCACACAGACTAAAAGTGAGCACCAATGTGTTGCAGCCCTCATTCAACCACTTACAGCAATGAGAACATGCTGAAAAAGCAGTTTTATCTCTCTGCACCTCAAATATCTTCACCTTGTTTTGTAAATTATTTTGAAGAAGCACTGAATCAATAATATTTTTTGTATTAGGCCACAATTAATATTTTTTTTTGTCCCTTTAGCATTTAAATTACATTACAGGCAAGTAATGCTACCAAAAGGCAAATATCCCACTGAGATGAGTGGCCCTTTGATACATCCTTGAGTTATCCCAGTAGGTGGAATAAGTACTCCTCAACTACAGCAGCTGTAGCCAGAATTATAAATAGCTGTATTTTTAAAAATTGTTTAATAATGTTTGATGAACTTGTCTGTCCCAAAATAACACAGTGGAATTGCAGTTTTCAGAACTCCCTTAATTAATATTACTAGAAAAGCAAGCAGTTATTTTTTGCTTTCATGTTTCAGAGCAGCAGTTCTATATCCAATATCCAGCACACCAGCTATTACAAGAGAGGAAGAAACAGTTGTCTGGCATGCACAATATGCCAAAAATCATTATTTTCCTGACCAGGTTTGCGTTGGTGTGTTTGTGTCAATACAGGAATATAAATCACTATGAATAAGAAGTCTAGGACAGGCCAGCAAACTGGAAATTACTGTGGCTAAAAGGAAAAAGAAGAGCCTTCAACTCTTGATAAGTTCACAAGAGAACAGTTTAAAAAGGCTCAAACAGTATACTGAAAGGAACACATCTTACTAGCCCAGTAAGAGTATTTCAGAGTACTAACAGTTCTCAATTTTCAGTTATATTTCATGCAAAAGCAGAGGGTTGGTGCTCTATTTCTTAAGATCTCCTTTACTTAGGGGAATTACAGACCCCAAAACCAAGGAAAAAGAAAATAAAATCAAGCATATTGCAAAGGAAGAACAAACACGTCAGTACTCACTGCTTCTCCACGCATTTACAAAGCCCTTACTTCATGTAAAAGCATATTTATGCTTCACAGTGCACATACCCTTTTAATAGCATGAATAAGATATTCTGTTGAGTGCAGATATATTCAACTGTGGGAGTTCTTGTACCAATTTGTCTTCTGAGAATGTTGTTGAAAATTTGCGCAACATCTTTCTTGCCCTGTCAAAAACATCAGCAGTTAAACACAAAATATTGAAGTCCACAGGCAAGTTAACAATTAAACATTATCATCACCTCGTGCAGCCGCACGGGGGTTCTGCAGTTCAGGCAGCCTCCATGCTCTGATCTTGAACAGATTCAATACCCTCTTTCTTTAGGCCCACTTCAAATATACCAAAGCACTCAAAACATGACACCATGTTGCAGCCAGATCGTGGGGAATTTACATTCAGGAGTAAAGCCGGTTGATGTTTCATCAGATATTTCTATGTAGCATCAATCCCCTGGGCTTATCTGATATTTGATTTTGCTAACAGTTTTTAACTGTGCTCTTGCCTGGAAGTGTTTTTCTTCAACATTTCGTTATCCTCTCCCCTTGTCTAGGGACGCACAATGCCACCACTAAGAGTGTGCAGAGCATTTCCAACTGCAGTGCTAACATCCAACTTAGAACTGCAATTTATGAAAGTGGAATAAATAAATGAATGAATAACACACACAGAAATCATCCACTGACCTAAAATGCAAGTCCCACATTTTTCAATGCACAAAAGAAGTATAAATAAGACCAAGATGCTGGAATTCAGCACAAATTATACACAAAAAAATGCACAAGCATAGCACCAGACAGTGTAAAAGGAACTGGAAACGTTCTTTGTTGAATAAATACACATGTCCTCTTTATTTCCTCTGCCAGACCACAGCTGAAGATGACAAACTGGTACAGACGTCTAACAAAAAGCTGATTACAAACATAAGCACTATTCACTGTCATTCACATGCACCATTTAAAAGCCAGATTTCTGCAATTACCTGTCCATTCTGGACTGCACAAAGACACCTTCAGGACTATGTGTTACCAGATCTATTCCAGAAAAAGACCAGGCCAGCTTGTACTAAGCTTGGAGCTGCAAATAAAGGCCTGTTAAGCAACTCCACCTACAGGTTCCCTGAATGCTCTACACCAAACCTAGATGTATATAATGTTTCTTGACAAGCTCTAGCTGTGCTGGAAATCTCCTGAGTAACATCAGGAAGCTTTTGAGTAAAACGCAGGGCATATTTAAGTAGCAAGAATTTTAAAAACAACATCAATTATTTAAAATTCGTTCCATTTCCTAATCAGTGTAAAAAAGACTGCATGAGAAAAAATGAAATGTTTATGAAAACGTAGGAGGACTGGAGTTCTACAACTGGCATGTCTGTGAATTACCACGGACAGTTTTGCTGGAGCGTTGTTTTCGGGATGTAAGAGCTTGTTTGCAAACGCTTGTTTTCTCAATTACAATTCCATTGAAAGCCGGCCCAAAGCAACACCAGAACTCTTTGTTCTGACATGAGTAGAGCAGTGTTTGCAGGAATTGCTTTACTCAAACTCCACATAATATAATCATCAACTCCCATTCACCAGCGCTGCGCTGGGTCGCGGTGTTTGCCTCGGAGTCCCCGGCAAGAACAGCATTTCCTTATTACCCCATCCCTGAGCTGCCCATGGCACACAGCAATCCCACAGCCAGGTTTTGTCACTTTTTGTGCCTTGCCAAGTGACCTCATGGCCCAACAACGGCCAACAGGCCCCGACCCTGTGCCAACAGTCACAATGGCCAGAGGTGAGAGGGACACTGTGCTTGTATTGTCTTCTCAGCAGAAGGATTCGGCTCCCCTGAGCAAAAGGCAGTTTTGTTTTTGTTTTTTTTTTAATTCTTCATTTAAAAAATCCCAAAACAACAGAACAAAAAGCCCAGTTTCACCAGGGATACCATCTTTTTCAGTGCAGACCAGCAAGGGGATAACTGGTAAGTGTTCAGACTGCTAAAGAGATGGTTGTGCTGACCGCTTTATTGGAAAGCAAGCTTCCAGGGAAGGGTGACACTTCAAACAGGCCTGGGCACAAGGCAAGGGCTGGACAATTACAGTTTTCTTCATTAAAACATCAAATTTGTTATTTTCCTAGTTTTTACTTCTTACTTCTCTGCTTGTTGTTTCTACCTTAGCAATTCAGATTCGAGTATCTTTGAGAGAGTTAAAGAGTCACAATGAACAATCCCTGTCTATTAATAAGCTGTCTATTCCTGTTCTATACAGAAACCTTCTTCAGAAGTGAGACTGAAAGGAAAAAAAAAAGTTTAGTTCATCACTGAATAACCTCCAGCTGTGATGGGAAACCAGAAAGAAAAAGTTCTAGACGCACTCTTCAAGTTTAAAAACCACCAGAAAATCAAATATGTATTTCCATCAGTAATGGAAAAATCGTTCCAAATGCAGTAAACCCACACAGACATTTGGGATATCAAAGGCAACATCTGATCGGCCTTGTAACAGCTGGGAAGCTGGAGCACATCTGGAACACAGGTGTGTTGACATGAATTCTAGGTAACAATAGCTGGACAGCCTGCCAGCTCCCAGCCATAAAAAGCAGACAGGGCCCAGCCTAGAAAGCAGTGAATGACTTGTTCTCCCTCCAAGGGGAACCATCGCATCCTCGTGAAACAAAGCAGCAGGAGAGGCACAGGCAGGAAGCAACTCACAATCTTTCCATGTCCCCCTAGAATAAAAAGCACAGTTCTCCTTAATGAGAGCAAGCCTGTGCAAATCGTTACCATTCTTCATTACCAGGAGATAATGAAGGTTTCCTTTGCTAATAACTGGGCTGAGTAAACACCAGGCTGATAGCAATCTAGAGGTCAGCAGAATCCAGATGACGTTTCGTGATTTCCTTTATTCAGCAATTAAAGGCCATCCCATTTCAGCATTCCCTCTCAGCTTTCCCAGGCTTCCTTGCTAATTTAACAACCTGAATGTTTTATGTATGGTATAAACACTCGTGTGGGTAGGGAAAAGATACCACTGTATTACAATTAAACACAAATCAGAGGGAGTTATGGGTGGGGTGGAGGGGAAAGAAGAAAGAACAGGGAAGAAAACCATTGTTTTTGGAATGTCAAACTACAATAGGACTTTAAATTGTGTTTGTATTGTGAGCAACTTGTTTATGAACAATCCCATTTTTAAGCACTCTTAAGTGGGATGATCTTTATGGTCGAGGCTCTGGAGTGAGATACATGGGTTTGGCTCCTTTCCTAGACAACCACACGCTTCTTGCGAGACCTCAGGGAAAAGAGAAAAATCCAATCTCATAACTAAATAGGATTTTTCTCTGTGGTGCTGGGAAGGTAAACTATTCCATGTGATGTGGTGACAAATGCCACAGAGGCTTGTAGAGAGATACCTTTAAATATAAGTACTGCTGTTTTGAATTGATCAATAAAAACTTGGGTTTGTTTTTTTAACAAACAGGAAAAAAGACAAGGAAAAGCAAAAAGGTTGCATCACTTGTTTCTAAAGAGAGAAATACTGGACTATCAATAAAACTAACAGCTTTAAATTACATATTTAAATTCCTTCATAAATGTTCCAATAAGTCAATTACTTCTAGTAATTTGATGTAGCAAGATGAACATATAGATACATCTTGTAGTGTTGAGGTTTGTGTTCACTACGGGATTACTACTAAGAGATTAACCCCTCTGTGTACACAACAATCCAGAATTATTCCATAATTTTAACAGAACTGTACCACCAGATCAGAGGTTTATCTGCTTCAAATTTGTGCTGTTTATATGCCTAAATTCACAGATTTCATATTCTATAGCTGCTCAATCTTCTATGCAGTTTGGAACAATGAGTTCTCTTTCTAATGGATGTGTCATAACCACAAAATAAAAGCTGAACACTGAAACATCTCAATCAATTAAAGTGGTAGGAATTCAGATGTGTTTATTTTAACATACAGAATATAAGAAATGTCTAATCTCCTTTCTTACCTCAAAATCAATGAGCTGCAAGTCAGCTACTAGGGTACTAAGGAGACCACTGTTGTAGAGCTCCTGAGCAAGCTGTGCCACAGCTTCTGTTTGGGGTTCTTTTTCATTTGTGCCATACAAGATTTCTTTCATGGCAACAAGGTTCTTTGAGACCTCCTCAGTCGCCTAAAGAAAATGGGAAAACAATACAGTTAGAGCACAATGCCATTTGTCTTTCTAGCTGCACACTCCTTCATTCTTAACATCTGCAAACTTACATTGGCAGGGGGGAATAATCAGGAAATGACAATCTGGTAGAAAAACAATAGATATTCTTTCTGAAAATAAGACTGTTATGAGACTGGTATTTAAAAAAGAAACCCAAACAATAAAAAACAGAGGCAAGACATACACAATTTAGTTACCAAAAGTAAAAATCTCTTCCTTTTTACTACCTTTTAACTTCCCATTCAAAAATCCCCTAAAGAACAGCAATAGGGTGAAAAGAACCTGACAAAATTTCCATTCTGTAAAACAGTTGTGTAGGATCAGACTGGAAAACGTGACATGGAGTCTCATGCCTGTGCCAGTGAACTGCTCGGGGAGACCAAATGTATCCCTCCTGTAGATTTTACAAACATCAGGTTTTGCCAGACACTAGGCTCCCATTCCAGTTACTGTGGGTGAAATCTTTCCAACAAACAAAACCTCAAGGAGAAACAGCTTTAATTTTCAGCTTATCTCGGCACACAACAACCTGGCCAACAGAGCCAGAAAGAGATACACTCAAAAGGACTCAGTTAAAGGTCTAAAATCCTTCCCAGCTTGAAGTCCACTTTACAGAAGACAGACAGGTCTGACATGTCACTTGTGAGGAATTCCTAAGTTGCCATGATGAGCTAGAGCAGCATATAGCAGTGGAAACAGTTATCTTACAAGTAAAACTAAAAAACTATAAATCAACAAGAATACTTCTAAACACCCATTTCTGAATCTTAAAATATAGTTGTATTGGACCCAAAATAGAACTGCTCCTTTACTGAGCTTGCGGGCAAAATGCTGAAAATTATCATCATAAATAGCTGGTTTAATTATAATGATTCTTCACATGCCTAAAAAGTCTGAATGGTTTGTAAGTGCACTGATTTTTAGTAATTACTTGAACCTGCCAAGAAAGTATGCACACACTTTAATGTAAAGTATTTAAATGTAAAGTACTTATGACTGATAGCTCACGGTAAATTAATAAAGTGAAAAAATGATCATTTTCTGGATATTGCCAGTTTTATAAAGGGTGTGAAAAAAGATTTCTCATTGGTGCTTTTTATCCAGAGAGGCTTAAGATCAGCATGACCCATGCACTACTCAAGCTAAAGCCATTCTAGCTTTGCTAGGTATGCAAGCAAGGATTCCATGACCTTTAAGGAGGCTCCGTATCATTTTTAGCTCCTCCACAACTCTCCACTCCCTGCTGCCTCCCTCTTCCTGCTAACTTCAGCTCCTAGTCCCAGTTGTCTCCTCCTCAATTGAAATTCCAAAGGATTTTCTGGGCACTGTTAGTAAGACAGCAAGAAGCAGGTGCTCAGTAAGACTACTTTGATTCACAGCACCTCCTGAAGGCGTGAAATGGGAACAGCAGCTCACCACACTGGAGCAGAATTACACCACACAATTGTTCTCTGAAACTCAGAAGAAACAGCACTTTCGTAGGAGAAGAACAGGAACATCTGTCAGACATGGAGATATGAAGAGATATCTTTGATGCACGGCTACCAAGGGAAGAGGAAGCACAGTCTGTCACTGCACACTGATGTAGAAAACAAGACGAAAGAGGAAGAAGGGCAGCTCAAGTAACTGCCTATTTTAGCTAAAACGAGGCAGCATCGAGGCCATGCCTGCAATTAAGAATGCGAGCAGAGATTTTGTCCTCCCAAAACCCCAGGAAGGAGAACAAGCCTCCCAACCCCAAAACTTTAACAACCCCACTTGAGGGCTCTCCTTCACCACCAGCCCAAGACAGACGGCAGTAATGGAAATGCTTGCAAAGCAGGCAGAAAATAAAGCACACCGAGGGCTTTAAAAACCCAAAAAGCCCTCTAGCCCAACACGAACATACAACTTGGGAGCTTCAATAAGAGCCAGCAGGATTTCCAAGCTCTTCACAGCTGTCAAGACCAGCTGAATGTGCTTCACTGGAACTTGGCATGGCATGAAGCTTTAGTGGGAAGTAGCAGTTAGAGACATAGAATCATTGAATCACTGAGGCTGGAAAGACCCTTAAACTCAAGGCTGCCACTAAACCACATCCGTAAGAAGCAGCACAGCTTAGGCTGGAAGATTCCTCAGGAGGCCATCAGGAGGGCAGGGCCACCTCAGTCCTGCCAAGCTGACCGGCCGATGGCCAGCCATGCTCCCAACAGCTCCATGGATGGACACTCCACCCCCTCTCCCGGCAACCTGCACCAGCGTCTGACCACCCGCAGCATCGAAGAGTCCGCCTGGCACCACTCCAGCTATCATTTCTGGGTATCTTCTGCAAATAGAAGTATGAGGTTTTCTGGAAGGATTAGATCAGTAACCACTGTCTTTGGATACAATATAACATCCTTATATTTCTTCTCTTCTACTCCAAAATTCAACATCAATAGGACTAGAAATAAACTCTGACAAATTTCTAGAACCTCCTTACTCTTGTATATTCCATGGACTCTCAAACATACTCCAATTACAAGATGTGCAGACCTATTTTTGCTGTTTCAGATGCAGAATGGAATTTAGATAGTTACATGGAAAAATATAATGCTACATTAAATATCGGTGTGAAGAGCCAAGTGCAAAAACACTAAAAACAAATAAAATCAAGAAAGATAAGAGAAGGTTGGCTAGCATTACTTGCAAGATTTTCTAAGATACTGAGATATAAATTGCCTAATGCACTGCTTTCTTTAAAGAGGAGGAAAAAAATCTCTAAAGAGCAAAACACACAATGAGGTTCATCCAAAAACCCATAATCAAAAGTGGAACCAACAATCAGACACCATATGTATAAATACATAAAATATATCCCAGTACAATATATGATCAGGGTGTATTTTATATAGAGTATCTATACTCTCTCTGTATTTTATAGTCTCTAAGTATATATTTTATATGTTAAAATTTATTTTTTTAACTATTAACATCTGTATTTATATGCTCTCAACACTGAGAAGGAGCAATCTGAATTTTAGGGAAAAATTTCATAGCAAGTCATATTTGAAATTCAATGAGGCCAGAAAATCAACACCATCTGAGGACAAGCCCCACTATAAAAGTTAAATGTAAAGCAAGGAAAATAAAGTACTTAGTTCTCTATATTTACGAAGGACAGGAAGATACAATTTAAATATAAAAGCAGACACCATGAAGTCACACATATGATTGTTACACCAGAATAGCTGCACATCTTTATATCTATGGTTTATTCCAGTCTCTGGAAAGATCAGTGGAATACCCTAAAATTTAGTATTTCCTTAAATGGTAAGCAGTTCAAACCCCAAATATTCTATCTAGAGTTGTACAGCTGGATTATTTGGGGTTTATGAACAGTAGAAAAAGATAAAGAACACATGGCGAGCCCCAAAATATTTCCAGTGAGCTTGGCAGTCTCCAGTGAGAACTCCAGGAACTTCAGTGGCTGGGGGCTCTCTACACATGCATAAAGCAGTTACAGAGATTGAACTATTAATGAAAACATCCGTTAAAAAGATAAACCAGATATAGCTTTGAGCCTGTACTGGGTGAATAATTTTACTAGTCTAGAGCAGTATCTATCACAAGTAAAAAGCATCAATTTAATAACTATTTAAACTGGCTGGATTTCAAAATGCTTACAAAAACATACAATTCCATAAATATATTAATAACTACATCAGTGCAGTAGCACATTTAAAGGCCAAAAATGATTGGATGATTTCCCAGTAAAAATTTAGCATGGAGTCAGCACAGAAGTGCTAAGTTCAGTTAGAAGAGAAGCATGTTCTCTGACCTGCTACTTCCTGAAGAAGCCTCATCTTCAGCCCTTGAGTAACAGCCCCACACTGGAGGCCACGCAGATTACTTAACCTTTAGCCTTCTTTCAACCACAGATCAATTGTACACACATGCGTAACAAATCTAAGATGTTCCTGCCTGATGAATGAGAGCATTAACTCCCTGGGTGAAATGTGACCTATGGCAACATGGCACAGCATCACCCTGGCACAGCTGAGCCAGCAGCTCGGGGCAGCCCCTTACTCAACGGCAAGGAGAGAGGCCAGCCACGCCTGGGATGACAACAGGGCTCCAACAATCCCCCAGCAGCCCAGAGGGAGCTGCTGGGACCAGGTTAACCCAAGGTCAGAGGGTAGCAAAGAGCAGCTTGATTGCGTGAGTAAATATTTACCTGCGCGACAGTAAATGTGTGCCACACACCAAGTGAACTGTAGCGTGAAAAAATGCTGGGATCAACCAAAGAGGAGGAAGAGATGTAAATAAAGACTAACTAATGGACTAGATCAAGGGTAGGTCCTGCTTATAGGAAAGGAGGTTTCCTTTCTCTTCCCTTTAGCCCCCCTTTCTGAGAGAGCACAAGCAATGGAGGACGAACAGCGTAAATGACGAACACATTTCAGTCATAAAGCACTTGACATCTCATTTCCCTTCCAAAACACTGAGAGGCAGCAAGCCACGACCTCTGTGCTAAGCACAGCACTGCAGCCAGCCAGTACCAGAGCTGTGGCCCACCAGGGAGATGGGAGCAGCGAGCCACAGCCCAGCTCCAGCTCCTAAACAAGCACCACACGCTTAAAGGACATTTCAAATGACCTGGAGAACTACCTGGTTAATTTTTCTCCAGTCTTCACAGAGCTCAAAAGGCAGATTAACATGTAACTAGGATACACTTGAATTTCAGATTCTTGGTTATAAAAAAATTTTCCAGTATTTCCAGGGCAAAATGTTTCATAATTGAACATTACTACTGTTTTACATCTTTTACTTTGAAAAATATCTTCCATTTTGATTATAAAGAATCGACAGGAACACACAATGTCCAAGGTATAAAAATCTTTATTACCTCCTTTGATTTTTTGTTTCCACTCGCAAAACATTAACGGCTTTAAATTTTAGCCTAAGCACTGAAAAAAATGAGGAATTCTGTTCAAACATAATTACGCTTATAACTTCCAGGGAAAATTATTTGTCTAATTTTCTTATAAATCTGTATTTCCAATTGCGCAACAAAATTGTTACAGAGCCTTCTCCATGCAGTAGCAAACTCAGTACTATAAGAAACAAAACCGTGTAAGAGAAGCAGGTAGTCCCTTAACCCAAATGGGTACTTTTATAACCAATACTGAGTATTTAGCATGTTGATCCAGCACTGAAATTACACTGCTGATATGTGACAGACTACAAAAGCATACCCCTGGATCAAACAGCAACAATGACAAAACTACTGGGACACACCGTATTTTATACACATCTAATCACTAAGAAAATTAAATCATAAAAACAAGAATAACTTTTGCATCCTTCTCCCCTTTTAGTACCAGGCAGCAATTTTTGTGCTTCATGAAGAATTCATGTGCTTCACGAATTTTTCTATTTCTGTTCCACTACAGAACCCACCCTGCCACCAGCACAGAATTCTTCTCCAAAGGAGGTGGAAAAGTTACATTGAAGAAAGCATCATCATAATAAAAGGGATAAAAAAAGAGAAAAGAAAAGAAAAGAAAAGAAAAGAAGAGAAAAGAAGAGAAAAGAAGAGAAGAGAAGAGAAGAGAAGAGAAGAGAAGAGAAGAGAAGAGAAGAGAAGAGAAAAGAAAAGAAAAGAAAAGAAAAGAAAAGAAAAGAAAAGAAAGAGAAAAAGATGCCTAACTACTGAGATATGGCCATGAGGAAATGTTTGTTCTTTTCTCATAAAGGCGACTGCTAAGATCCCCTGTCTTTTAACCCCAAATTCACTCCAGTCATTTCTACAGTCTGGACAGGAAAAGCACACAAATTCAAGGTGTCTTACTCAGAACTGTGCCCTCAAAGATCTGATGACTGGTCCAAAGGACACTGAAGAACTTTCTCTATCAAACCAGCAAACCACCTGAGCTAAAGAGTCACAATCAGAGTCACCTTCCTGAAGTCTTGGCTTGCCAAGGAAACAAATACTTCCTGGTGAATCTCTGCATGGAGATATGGACACTGGTGCTGTTGTGTGCAGATTCATCAGCTCCTTTGTGAATAGCAAGGATGACAGGGAACAGCACTACCAAACCCAGGCTCATTCCCCTGGATGTCAGGATTTAGCCCTCCTCACACTTAACCTAGTGAATGTGGGCTGCCTTTGTTCTCCTGCAGGCACAACATGTTACCTTCTGTATGACACAGGAAAAACCACTCCACAGGCTTAGCACGTTCCTTCTTGTCAGAGCAGCAGCCTCACAAATGAGGCCTTTCAAAAAGATGGGGGTGTGGGACTAAAGGGCAGGAAGAAGAAATGGTACATATCAACCTCCAGCTGCAGCATCAGGAACACAGGCATGTGCTCCAGGACACAGCTAAACAATGGGACGAGCTGGTCTGTTCCCCATTAGGGGTCTAAGCAAAAAGAGAGGACACCAAAGAGCACAGATTTTAACACCAGGCCACATCTCTAGGAACTAATAATGAGGCCAAGATAAAGGAGGCAGTGCCAAGTCTCATCAGACTCTTCAGAGTGCATTTACCCCTCCTCTCCTGACAGAAGGCTCTTTTAGAGAAAGAAGAAAAGCAGCAGCAAATGAAAATCCTTCCAGCCTTTACACAAACCTGCAGAACAGAACGTAACATTTTTCTCTCCAACAGGACAGGAAAAGCATCAGAGGAAACTACTGTGGTACACTGCAAGGCACCTGGAGCATACCACATGGTGGCAAAGGGGTATAAGATGCTAATTATTAAACAGTATCAGAACTAAGATGGCAATTAAGACTCTTAGAAGTAGTACTGCCAAATCTAGGTGAAACTGAATGTAGAGGAGCTGGCCACACTCTGCTTA
>WAAG01031219.1:70756-89477 GCA_013390105.1 Tichodroma muraria | reverse complement strand
ACCAGGAATCAAAACAGCTGCAAGAACAAAACCATATGGAACCACAAAATCTGGTATGACAGCAATACACAAAGGAAATGTATCAAACCAAAGGAAACAGCTCTGCACACTCTTTTCTGGATCAGAACTATGCCACTCCTAAAGTCTAAAAGACTACATGGACAACACAAAACATGGAAATACAGGATATTGATAAACAACTCTCCTCATGTGTGCCCAAGGTCTAGATTTGCAAAACTTGATTTGCCTCCAGATAGTGCCCAATTTTTTCTTTAAATTAACAACAGTCTACAGCTTTTACTCTTGAAATCTTCTAGGTTCTGTGTAAATCAGGTACACATACATGCATACTCAAGTCATACACGAGCTTTACTCTGTGTACTAGCATATCTAGGAGAAAATAATCAATTAATAACAGCTCACTAGCACACATTTATATTAAACATTTTCTCCCAATCCAGGTAAGCTCCTGTATGAATCTCTCATAAGCAATTTAGAAAAAAACAGGTACAACTGTCAGCACCACTATGAAGAAAATCTACATCCTTGATTCCTGAAGGTGACATTTTGCTCCAAGGTATTTCTTTTATTATATAAAATGGAGTAAATACACTGTTTATGCCACTTCCACTTTATTACTGGAAGGAATGCAATGGCACTGCTGGGAACATCATCTGGGGCCTCAAGACTGAAGATCCCACAAACCCTGAAGCAAAATACTGTTNAAAAAAAAAAAAAAAAAAAAAAAAAAAAAAAAAAAAAAAAAAAAAAAAAAAAAAAAAAAAAAAAAAAAAAAAAAAAAAAAAAAAAAAAAAAAAAAAAGCAGGAGCAGTGCTTTGTGACATTAGTGTCTCTCAAAGCTGTACTTCATGCAGGAGAACATAGACAGGCTGTTCCTTTTTCAGCCCAGCAAAACTACCCCCAGCAGCACTCGGTGCACAATAGACAATGACAACATCTGTGTGGGATCGGAAGGAGCTGCCACCACCCACATCTGCAACACAAGAAAAAAAGGAACAACATCAAATGACATTTTCTGTAAATAAGAATAGGCCTTACATCATGTCAAATGGTAACTGATTCACAATACTAGCACCTGGCTGCCTTGCAAATTCAGGATAGAACGTTGATTGTGGCTAAACAAAGGATCACAGGATTCCTGAAGAGTTAAACTGCAACAAGTACATGGACAGCTCTGCTCTGCTGGGTGCTTTGCTTTATCTTCCCAGAAACCTCACGTTCATCCACGTGCTAAAAGAGACCACGGACAGTATTATACAAACCTCAGGCTTTCTCAGGCATGCATTTTAGTTCTCCAGTACTCTAGCAGGCCAAAGGTGACAAAATTTAAGGTCCTCAAAGCATTGGGGTGGCAGTCACAATCAGAAATCTGGAGTGATGCTATCAATCCCAAAGGACCATTACACAGCAACGTGGCACACAGCCAAACACCCCGAGACTGAAGTTCCACTGACACACTCAGGCACACTGGGACATTTGGGCTTTTGTCATAACCAGAGATAGAAGCCCCACTGTTTCAGATAGTATATAACTTCCAGCTCTGTCAATGCACCAGGCATCCATGCAGTTTGCTTTATCTATAAGGCTTTGTATTTTTTTATTCACTGGATTGACCACACAATCAATAATGTCCAACTTAAATATAATACATTCCATATATAAGATTTTAAAGTGTCTGCCAAGTTAAAAAAAACAAACAAACAGCATTTCTCTGTGAGGACAACCCTCCTGCAGAAAAAAAGCCCTGCCACAGGAACAAATACAGAAGCATGATAAACAAATTCCTTCCCTTTAATTAATTTAAATTCTCTAAAGAATAGATACACTAGCCTGGACTATGGTGTGTCTCTCAGCTGAGCTTTTTTTATTTGAAGGGTCAGAAAATATGTTACCTCTGCAACAGAAGTGTGTGCCACCATTTAAAACCCGGTAACTTACTAGTAGGAGTGGTTTTTTCTGTTGTAGGAAGCCCATTTTTGTTACTGTGAGCTGCCTGCACTACTATTTTCAGAGCAATATTGGTACAAGAAAGGTACAACTACACTCTTGACTGCACTAGTGTGTGTAGCTACTCCACAGACAAATGAATTTGTGGCACCAATGTCTCACCAGCACAGACTTTTCAAGGGAAGAAGGGAAAGGGATTAAATTTAATGGAAAGCCATACCAGCAGCATAAGCAAGGACACAAAGGCAAACTCAAGCCTTTCTACTTCAGACATACCATGAATTTACCACAACGTACAGTTTAAACTGTTTTTTCTCTGCACAGAATATAATCCATAAATAAAGCATCATTTAAGTATTCACACATATTCCAGCTCCAGAGAGCAAACCACCACCTATCCCCATGCAAAATGCAACTTAACTAATGCACAAACCCCCTACATTTCTGATTTTGTGAAACAAACAGGTGCAATAAACTCAATCCTTATTTTATTATGGACCTCACCATTTAATTGCACTTTATTAAGTCCTCAGCTGCATCTTACTGCCTTATTTATACACACCAAGAGTTTAAAGTGACTGCTTCTGCAAGCTGCTAATGAGGAAAAGAGGAAAAAACCTTTCAGCTATTTCCTGGCTGCAACCACACATGTTAAAAAAATCCAAGCCTAGTGAGAAAGCCCATGTAACATTCATTTAATGGGCACGTAAGAAGAAAACTGCTGCAGATAAAACAAAACCAAGATCATTTTAGTAAGGCCAAGTAATTACCAGTGAGGTTCCCACAGCAGATGAGCCAACCCCAGAGCTGGCCACTGCTGATGGGGAGGTCTCACTCCTCCTCTGCTCCCAGCACCTCACCCTTCCTTCCCCCTGTTTTATGCCAGGGCCAGCAGACCCATCCATGAGCTGAGCCATTCACCAAGCTACCAGAAAACCGACATGTAAAAGGAAAATAAATGAGTAGTGTAAGGAATGCAGAAAAAAACATCCCTTTGAGCAGCAAGCAGCTGTCAGCTCTCTCAGCTCCCAATCCCTCCAGAAGAACACTTCATGGCAAGGCTGGAGCCAAATCAACAGCAGGGCTGGAGGGGCAAGGTCACTTTCCATCAATTATTTTAAGCCTGATATTTGTCCCAGCGCCCAGTGTGCTGACTGAACCGACCAAAATGGCAGAAGACAAAGCCAACAAAAATGAGAGACAATAAATAAAAATAAAAATTCTGAAAGGTTCTTAAGACAAAGCAGTACAAGGCACCCTGAGCTGTGAGCCAGACCCAGCCCAAGGAAGGGAGGAGGACAGGGCTGGGGCAGTCAGGAGGGAAGGGACACCAGCTTCTGCTCCTCCTCCAGGTAGAGGGAAGCTGCCAGCTTCTATCCTGAAATCATGTCGTGTCAATTACCTTCCACCGTGCTAACAGCACACAAGAGAATGGCTTAAGCAAATACACTTAAATAAATTAATGAGTCTACAAAGGCAAAATACCTAGTTTCACAATAAATAGTTGGGGCTGCACTGCATGTGGATTTTTAATTGATAATTTATCAGCCTATTACTGACACTACATGTTGCATCTTCCTAATAAGGGGCACATTGTTATTAAAAAAATACAATGCAGCAAGCTCATGTTTGTCTTGATAGACCTGATTTCCCTCAGAACTCACTCTTTTGTGGCATGCTTCTTGGATTAACAGGGATCATCAAGCCAGTATTGAAAACAATAACATAAATCAGTTTTCTTCAGGTGTAATTGCTACAAGCGGCTGTTAGCTCAGCTAGAATTCGAAGTCTGGTTGGAATGATAGAACCAGAAACAGATCGAGAAATTATGCATTTTTAAAAGCACTGTCTCACTCTCAGACATGCCCAGCATCCCAAAGGAAGACTGACAGCCATGCCTTTGATCCAAGAACCATTTTTTATGCAAGCTACCGTGCTCCTTGGGAAAAAAAAAAAAAAGTGAGTACTTCAATGCCAGAAGCGGCACCTCATTAGCTATTCAACCCTCTTGTACAAGATTATGAAATGTCACCAGTTATCAGAGGATTTAGGCAGACGAAGTTCCTGCCTGTACTTTCTGTGAGCGTGGTTTGTCCCAGACACGTGCAGCAGCAGCAGCACAGCAGGACAGCAGCCAGGTGCCACTGGAAGCAGTTGGAATATTGCTGCCAGCTCATCACTGCAAATTCCTGCCTACAGCACGTCTTCCTGAAAGGCCTTCCCACTTCTGATTGCTCAAGTGTAGTGACCGAGGGCAGCACCCATCATTTCCTGTGTGCTGTGAGTACTCACATTCCTCATTAAAACATTCCTGCACATTTTTCATGTGCTGCATTCTACTCCATTTTCCAGTATCCTCATTCTGGATATATGGTTTCCCACGAGATTAAAAGATTTTTCAGAGCTTCAGTATTGTATCAAAGCAGTTCTTTACTTTTGGATTAAGTTACACAAACACATTAAACAAATTGAAACACAACAGCCCCCCATCCAAAATACGTGTCTAAGTAGCAGAGTTTATTAATACAAGCTCACCTGCAAAACCTTCCTATCACAAAGGAAACAAGACTGATAAAGAGCAGGAGCCACACCACTTTCAATACACTGAACATGTACTTCACAGCTCCAGCATGAACTGTTCAGTGTAACCGTGGCTTTCCATGGCAGAGCATGGCTGTGCTTGTAAACGCTAATTACTGGCAAAATTTAAGGGTATAGTCCAGGTCTAAGGCATCTTTGCTATCCTCTAAATACTTCCACACACCTTTTCAGTATTTCTTTCAACATAACTTTAAAATGTGAACAAAGAATTACACCAATGATCTGTTTTGATCTGTTGTGATAATTTTGTGAGGGATATAATTCATATATACAAGTTTTCTTGAAGGACAGGCATGTTCATCTCATATTTGGCACCATATTTCCCACCCAGCACGGAACACTAGCATCTTTCTTAAAATTCACTATTAACTTATTCGATCAAGTCTGCAGCACACAAAAGCTTTAATCTGATTCAAAAGCAGCTTCACAACTCTGCATCACAAAATTATTTGTGGTGTGATCCACTTAAAGGTTAAAATGGAAAAAAAAATCCCCTCTTTGAAAACGGCAACTTAATTGATGGAAAAATGAAAATCATGAAGAAAAAAATTCCCTCCTTTAACACAGAAGAACAGTGAAGTGCCCAAAAAAAATTTAATTCAATGGATTCAGAAAAAAAAAAGGATAAAATTGGAAAACCAATTTATACATAAAAATGAAATTAAACATGTGACATAGCTTCTTACTTTCTGAAAATTTCCAAGCAATTAAAACCCTTGCAGTTCACAGCCCTGCTTGTTTCTTTAGCACCAAAAGCCATCTGATTCCTTTCATTAAGCAGGCTTCTCTCTTGCCATTCAATTAATTTACTGATCCTTCTGCCTCTTCAAGAGCCTCCTCCAGCAGACACCTGCACTGTGCTGGACGAGGAAACGGGCAGCTACTGCCATTGGGCTCCACTAGCTCACTGCAGCCCCCTGAAACTACATTATACTCTGATTGTACATTATTATAGAAATTGCAGTTTACACAGCTACAGAGACATTAAGTAGGAACTGATTTTAAATAGTACTGCTGCTTTTAAGGGGCTTCAGAGATCCAGCATAAGCAGAAAAGCTTGTTAATACTAAAGCTTAGAATGTTGAAGGAAATCTTATGACTCAGCTTCTTTCCCTAGTGTGCTGTTTGAGTTACCCCACCCATCCATTTCCCCACAAACCTTACTGCTATACTGCAATATGGTATACAGACAGGCATGTGAATGCCTCACCCATTCCTTGGGAAGTGTATTTAAAAATTAATAAAGACAGTAATGATCCCATATTTCATCACAAAAAGCAACTACTATCTCTTGCACACTGTGCACAAAAAATCCAAAGAACCTACCTGAGACTTCAAGAAAAGTTGTCAGACAATAATATGCCCACTTCTGCCCAGGTAGAAGCTGAAACAATTTTCTCCTAACCTGGTGTTACAGTCAATCCCCTGTTGGCTCAGCTGCCCATACTGCATCATCACAAACCCCAGAATATTTGTTACATGACAAAAAATGCTGCAATTCTGTACGTGCCATTCTACCCACCCTTGGAAGCAAAAATACAAAGCAAGAGTCTCCTTTGTAACCATTTCTACTCCTTTGCGTATATTATTCCCATTCCTTTCCAGAGGTTCTCTTTGTACCAGATTTTCTGATATTCATCTAAGGGTCAATTTTGAGAGTGAAGTAGTGGCAAAAGCGGAGGCAGAAGGACACTGCAGTTTCATTTTGGATTTATTTCACATGGTGAAACACAGCCTGGAGTTCACACATTCCAGTAAACCACCCAGGTGAAGGCCAGGAAACCCCACCACCACCACCACATCAGCACTGACCTGAACCAGAAAGCTGGTGCAAGGGGCAGAGGGAAAACATCACTTTAACCACGAGCTGGTTACGTAAGGAAGGAGGATGAGAATCCCAAGAACCAGCACAAGGGAAGTGCATGTGCGCTTTTGGGGCGTTTTGTTTTGAACAAGTTGAGAACAATTAAACTGCAAGAATGGGTCTGGGACTGCTCCAGCCACAATCCTCTAAGGCACAATTTTCTTTAGAGAATATTCTCTCAAACAAAAATCTACATTCAGTAAAGCCGTTCTCTAGTAGCACAAATAAAGCTAGGAAAAAAAATTCAAAATTAATAAAGTATTTGCCCAAATACAATTTCAGTAAGAAGTGTATCTCTTTTAAAACTAACTTTAAAGAAATTCAACAATATTTTTCCTATGGTTTCTTTACTTTCTTCGGAGACCACGTTCTGTGGCCTGCTAGTAACTTCTAATGCTCAACCTAAGTTTATCGAAGTTCAACAAAACATAGCTCTTCATCCAATTTACCTTAAGATCAACAAATTTTTACAAACATAACCTACAAAAAAAATAAGATCACTTAAACAACAACAATATTAAAGCACTAAGATTATGAGCAGTAAAACAGTGACCTTGACATAGCTCAGGAACATCCTAAAAACATTGACTTAGGAACTGGGAAGACACACCAAGGAGTATCCCTCTTCTCACAGTGATTACTACCAGCCCCTGCCACAGGCAGCACGGAATGAATTCTATCCATCTCTACTTTGCCACACTGTGTGAAGGCTTCCCTTCCAAAACAATCCATTTGGGAGCTCACAGTTAAAGACTGTTTATGTTAGACTGCTGTGGAGCTCACCTCAGGTCCATAAACTTTGCAAACCAGCTGGGATGACAGGCAATCAAGCATAGCTTAACTACTTGGGTTCACTTTTGTGCATCAGCTGGGCAGAAGCAGGGCTGGAACTGAAACCCAACCAGCACAGCAAGCTGCACTGCAAAGAGCTGGTCACACTCCACAGAGGTGCCTGAGACCACAGCTGACTCCTCCATCCTGCCACTGCCACCTCTACTGCGAGATGTCAGCAGTGTGACACAAAGATGAAAATGTAAATCACTGGGAGATCAGTTCTCATGAATCCAGGCCGATTCTCGCTACATGAAACCAAGACAATTTGTGCATGATCCAGTGATCCATACCTCCTCTGCAAAAGGGAGCTCCTGACAAATAACCTACAGGAGCTATGCACTGACTCAGAGAGAAAGCAGGAGAGGACAATCAGTAAATGACTGAGAATCATGACACCACCATTACTGGGAATCTTTTCCTTTGAATTCATTGCATCCTCATCCAGTAAAAGGAAAGACTTGTTCAGGGCTTTTTCCCTTAAATTATCTCTTACCTAGTACTAGAAGCTGAAGCACAGGCAATATCTGTGCTGATCCACGTCATTATCCATCTGACAAATCTGCTTTCTGTCATACTATTTTTTTATTTTTTTTTTTTTGCCATGGTCCCTGGCACTTAAAAGTTTTGATGACAATACAAAGAGTTTACTGACACAGCTCTGCTAGCAAATCCTACCAGCACAGATACAGCTTAGATTAGTAAAAACCACAACCTGTAACCATGATAACTGCAACTGTGCTAGGGCTTTACTGGTTAAGTACTTTTATAAAGAGTGCTCTTTCCTTCACACTGCCAGCCAGCATCAGTGCACCATCAATCAAGTGTCCAATTTTCCCAAGTTAGCTGTGTGGAGGTGACTTTTAGTACAGAACTCTCACACAGCTCATCCTCAGACAAAACTCCCTGCTTCCTCTCGGGTATGCTGTACCAAGGACAATGTGGCAAAGAGGAACACATTACAAAGAACAGCAAAATCAGGAGTAATTTTTCCCCTAATCACTCAAGACCAAGAATTAAGTTCAGGGGCATCACTTGAAAGACAAAAGAAAAAAAAAAATCAGTGCATTACAAGCCACATTACACACACCTGTGATATTCAGGCACATATCTATCTGACTGCTACCAAGACACCAGAGTGAGAAATAAACCCATGAGAAGCAGCTGGCTAAAATCCAGCCTGATATCCAGGGTTCAGGAAAGACGCAACACTTTGATAAGGTATTATCCCTCCCAAGGAGCGGTGTTCCTCAGGGGTCACAGCTGGACTGGCACTGTTCAGATGTGTGCCAGCAGCACTGAGCAGCCAGGGCTGCTGATGCCGTCAGGCTGCGTGGTGCAGCCAGCATGCTGCAGGGAAGGGACGCCAGGGAAGGGGCTGCACAAGAGTGAGACGTGGGCTGCACAAACCTTACGAAGCTCAGCAAGCACTGCAACTGCAAGGTGCTGCCTGTGGGACAGGGCAACCCCGAGCACACACAGAGTCTGGGCAGAGAATGGGTTGAGAGCATCCCTGCCCAGAAGGAGCTGGGGGTGGTGATCGATGAGAAGCTCAGCACGACATGGCAACGAGCACTGCAGCCCAGAAAGCCACGCACACCCTGGGGTGCATCACGAGGCCAGCAGGGCGAGGGAGGGGATTCTGCACCTCTACTCCACCTGGTGAGACCCCACCTGCAGAGCTCTGGGCCCCCAGCATATGAGGAACATGGACCTGCTGCAGCGAGTCCAGAGGAGGCCGTAAAGGTGATCAGAGGGCTGGAGCACCTCTGCAATGGAGACGGCATGAGAGAGCTGGGGTTGCTCAGCCTGGAGAAGAGAAGGCTCTGGGGAGACCTTAAAGTACCTTCCAGTCCCCAAAGAGGCTACAAGAGAGCTGCAGAAAGGCTTCTGACAAGGGGGAATGGCTTCGAAGTGAGAGCAGTCAGGGCTGGATTGGACATTAGGAATTAATTTCTCCCTGTGAGGGTGGAGAGGCCCTGGCACAGGCTGCCCAGAGAAGCTGTGGATGCCTCATCCCTGGAAGTATCGAAGGCCAGGCTGGATGGGTTTGGAGCAACCTGGTCTGGTGAAAGCTGTCCCTACCCATGGCAGGAGGGCTGGAGCAGGACAGCTGGGAGTCTTTAAGGTCCTTTCCCAACCCAAACCATTTAATGATTCTGTGATAAAATTATCTCCCTTTAAAACTAAACAACAAACCATTACTGAATAAGTGACCAGATTTTGTGCCAAGATAATAAACAAGCAAGCAAAAAAACTAGATCTTAAAGGATAATTCACTTTGTTCTCCTAAGAAAAGAACCAGCCACTGCAATACAGAAATTTCACATAATTTCAACATCACAATATACCTTAAGTGGCTGTAGAAAAATGTACTTTGCACAGTTCCCCTAAATCTTCTCTCTTTCTTCTGCCAGTTTAAATGTTTGGTCTAAATCTTCAAAGTCACTAATGGAATTCAATTCCTGATGCATAAACCACACCACATCTCAACTGCCAAGACAGGTGTGCTCCTTTGGGGCAACACAGAGCATAGAAAGATTTAATGGCAGAGGTGATGCATCCCAGGATTAAGAGAACTATCCAAGTCACAAACCTTCAGAAGAGATGAGGTGAGAGTCATAACATTTAACACCTTGCCATTGTATTTCACTTTTATAGATTTTGAGGCACAGGGAGAAGAGTTTCAGCTAACCCCTGAACTCCATGTCATGAATGCTCTGTGGCACAAGAGGATCAAAAGGGGGAATGATCTACATTGCTCCCAAAATGTGCTCAAGCTCTTGCCATGGCAACCTAATTAAGAGTTCTTCTGATGACTCACAAGACACCAGTCCAAAGGTCTATGTTACAACAGGATACTTCAGCATACACTCTGAAAAGCCAGCCATTCCTGAAAAACCCAGGTCAAAATCCTCCTGACACTGACAGTTTCAGTTACTCAAAGTTATTGCACATTAATGAAAACAAGATAAACAATGTGTCAGCTGTCTGTGCTGATACATACTACTTTTCATCTTTCTCTTTTTGGGGACACTTGAGTTCTCTCTCCAAGTAGACCACATCACACTAAGCAAACTTCTCTGCTTCCATGAGAGTAACAAATACAAAAAAATAACAACCTTGGAAAAGACAGGTTGAAAGTCTTCATAGAAAGTTTAACATCTAAATTTAGTCCAGCCAAAACTCACAGGACAGTACCTTACAGTTCCTGCTTGCTGTTGACCAAAAGTTTTTAAAAGCATGTTTTTTTAACACTCATTTAAAGAAAAAGGAGGCTGGAGGGAACACCACAGCACAAAACCACCCTTCCAAAAGAAAGACTTCCCAACTGATTTGACTTCTAAGCAACTCGCAATAGCTGCTGTGGATATGACTGCAAGGTGGAAGAGCCCTGAGGGTTCACAAATGCAACAAACCAGCACGGTTGGTGTGTCCCACGCAGGAGTCAGCACCTCCCCTGAAATACACGGACAGGGCCACCAAGGAAAAGCTGGCCAAGAGCTACCTGGCTACAGACAGCACAAGGATGGAACAACAAGTGATGAATGAGACTAATGTTAGGTCAACTAACATGGTGGGAAGCACCTCTGAGGCACAGTTCCCTTAATTCATCTGCTAAGAAGAGCTGGACTGGAAAAGGGAACTCTCAAATTGTTTCACAATACTAAAGTAAGAGCTCCCGATTTTCCTCTAATGCAGTTACTGTGCAATGCTACCAAGAGAAACTTGAACACTACAAAACAAGTTTCCATCTCTACAAGTTTACCCAATGAATGGGTAACACCATTACACACCATATCTGAAATGACTGAAGAAAACATTCTGCAGGACAGCAGTTCTTCTGAAGGGCTGACATCTAGCTCAGGTGCAACCACTTGCATTTTAGCTGATATCTATACTCCTAACACTGTGCATTTTTACTCATTTCAGCTACGTCAGTATCCTGTCATTGTCCTTAGGGCTATGCCGAAAAGCCAAACAAAAACTCCACAATCCTTGAAATTATTAATTGGTGCACCAGCTTAACATAGTTTTATTTAATTAGGGATTACAAAAATTACTTAAATAGGAGTTTACAACAGTACAATATCATCATTTTCTATATCATTAAGAGGCTTCAATCAAACAAGAGCTCTTAAATCAAATGATGAAATGGTCAAGAAATCAAAATTCCCTCCTCACCCTGCTGCCCTCACTGCTTGTGATGCAGCCCATAAACTGTAATGCAACCTTTACATTCCTCGAAAATTACAAAAATAAAAGGTATGCAGTGACAATTCTGGAATTTGACCAACCATCCATTAGAAAAAATTATTCTATTAAAACAATTCTTTGCTACTAAGTCAAACAAGATTTAAATAAACTGAGAGACACTGTAATTTATGGATTTTCAAACTATCCCTTTTAGCTCCTAAAATATAGATTTTACTTGTTCCTTCACAATAATTATGAAATTAGTTTAGCTAAATTAGTTATCTAATTTAGGGACTTGCTCAAAGTCTGGATTTTCTGAGTTTCTGTATAAATCTCAGAGGCATCAATCCACAACACTGAAAGTTAGAGTACCATAATGAATACAAGAGAAAAGGTGTAGAAATTTCTGTTGTGCTTACTAACATTTCTCAATGTTTGCTAGTAATTCTGAGAGTTAAAAACAGCCTATTTTGAGAGAAAAGCTTCTGTATTTCTGGCCAACAATCGTTCTCCTTGTTCACTAAAGAGCTCAAGAACAGCTACTTCTGAAACACAGATCTGACATTTCTTCCCAGATTTGACAGTGTTAAGTCCTCAACCTGCATCAACACGAGGAGTGACTGCCAGTGCTAAAGGGAGAGCAGAACTATTCTTCGACATCTCTGAGACCTTACCCAGCACAATTCCGAAGGGAGGCAAAGAGCCTTGTATGGCCAGCCTCAAAGCAAAAATCTAATACATCTTTGCTGGATGTAAACTACCAATCCAGCCCCATATGGCTGTTAACATCTTTTTATTTTTACATATCTACACACACGTATAAGCTCCCAAGCAAGAAGGAAAGCTCACTAAACAGTTTATTTCTCTTTCCAAGAGAAAAAAAATATATATATACACAGGCAGGAAATAATAACTACAATTGCAAATTAAGAAGCTGGGGAGTTGAAGGCTGTTTGGTTTTTCTGGGTTAAAAGAATGAAGAAAATTGACAGGCAATTCTCTCACAGAATTTAAAACTTAAATATATTCCTAAGCTTGTCGGTACGCACAAATGCCCTGAAGTTTTTCTGGCTTTTTGGGAAAATATTCCATCACCCTGTAATGAAGAGGCTCTTTTGGATCTAATGATGTTAAACTCGTCACCATAACACATGAGTTAAGGGTAACACCAGTCAGAGAGCACAGCTATGCCAGGACTCTGCCCAAAATGCTCTGTGAATGGATGCAGTTCCTCAGAGAAAAACTGTTTACTCCAGCTCCACCCTATTACAGAATTAGCAGAGTTTGGATATTGCTCAATGTCAATTAGAGACATAAAACGGAACTATGTTAGTCAATTCTGATGAGTCAATCTACTGCTTTTCTTAGAGATTACAAATCTAAATAATCACCTCCAGAACAGCACTTGTTTAGCCAACACAGACTATTTTCAAGAAGCCGTCTTTGCTGTCAATCATTACCTCTGTAATTCATGGAAAAAGACTATTTGCCCTGGTGACTGGAGCTTGAGTTTGCTTTCAATCATATTTCAAGACAAGCTGAACTTCTCAGGTTCATATCTGAACCCTCAAATCCAACAGCCGACACTTAAGGTTTTCCAATTATCCTGATTATTTTAGTTTTCCTCAGTTGTACTTTCTTAAGAGAAGCCTTCACTCATTCCACTGACAAACTATATACTAGACTACAAAAAGGAAAATTTCCACAGGAACTTTTCCTTTTTTAAAGCTGGAAAGCAGGCAACAAGGCAGAGGGCAGCAAAACCAGGTCTCTTGCACAAGACTCAGGCAGCAGAATTTGATCCCAAATCTTCCTTTCTCATTAGGCAACACATAACCCAGGTGCCTATAACATGGTCACTGCTTGAATGTTCATCCTCTCTTGGAAGGTCAAAAAGAGATTCCAAGGCCAACAACCAATATCACAGCATCAGTTCAGGTGCCTGATGCACAAACACCACCGTGAATGCTCTGAAACAGCACAGCTGGCCTCCAACTGCCCTTTCAGAAAATCACAAACCTCTAGGGCAGATGCCCTGGAGTATCTAAAATAAAACTAGATATCTATGTTTAGGCAGCTGAATTTCACATCACAAATGGGTGTCACTGGAAAAAAAGCTTAGGAAGTGTGTGTTTCTGAAGTGCTCCACCAGACAATATGCATAACAAACATCACACACTCAAAGAGAGGAGGAAATTCGCTGTGCTTAAGCATCATTCCCTGAAACAAGGGGGGAAAAGCACCGTGCTGCTGAAGAACACTGTGAAATGTACTGTCATGAGCATCTGTGAACCAAAGAAAAAACCCCAAGGACCTGGATCCTCCCGCCTTCTTTTGCAGTAAAGCAAAAAACCAGTGAATGCAACTAAACAAGTGCATTCAAAGGATGTTAGGTGCACCGCGCTGAAAAAACCTGGAAACAATCACATAAGGTTTTTGTACCAAATCAGTATAAGCGAAGCAAGGTTTAGAATATTTGCTAATTTTTGAGAGATTAACTTTGCTTTCTCAACATTTGTCTAATATAGTACCAAGCATATACAAAGTCCTTATCAAGAATTGTGCCTCAAGTGACCTCCACCAAGGTATCCCTTTAAATTCTCCTGAGAAGTTTCTCCATCACTACCAAACTCCAGTCAGAATAAACTTAGGACTTGAATAGCAGGTGTGACAGGTTAGAAGAACCAGGCATTCATAAACTGTGTGGGAGAGACTTCTCAGGCATCCTTGTGTTACACTCAGTGCATGTCTGCATCACTAAGGTACCTACCCTTTTACAATAAAACACCCCCACATTTTCTTCACTAAAATTTCGCATCTCTGTGAACAGACGTTACTTTTGCTTGTTCTTTGTCTACACATGATATCCAATAAAGTCATCATATTATTTGGTGGTCAATTTTATAAATTATTGCAATACATCAAACAAAAAAAAATTAAATCTTCTGACATCTATTAAAAGAAGTATCACCTGCCAGAGCAGTAACTTCACATGTAACCCTCAAAAGCAAAATATAATGAGACAAATAACTTTTGCCTCATTTCTACAAGTGTAGCAAAACCTCCTGAAACTGCTTACCCAGGGGAAGAGTGCAGAGCCTCCACTGCACCAGGATGCTCTGAATGGGACAGAATGCCTGGTACACACATCTACCACTCCATACAGGGTGTCACTCATAACTCAGTGTCTACAGACCTTTTCTCAAAGCAAGCTCCTCAGAAGATGAGCTGAGAAGCTGCTGTGGCTCTGAATGATTATTTGGAAAAATATATCCATCCATGAGGACCTTCCCATGTGCACCCGTAAAGTAAAAGAGTACAAGGAAAGTAAAGAGAAACTGACAGACAGTTGCACGGTGGAAGCAGCACTGGTTGCAGGAGCTGGCTGGGGTGCCAGAGGGACCTCCCACAGCTCTGTGCAGCTGCCTTTCCTCCCAGACGCATGCACTGCCACGCTCTACTCAGAAGTCAGTCAATGAAACAACGACAGCTTTTCAGAAAGGTGTTCCTTCCCATGTCAGGCTCTTTGTCTGGCCAGCTCTAGCAGCCAGAAAAAGATCACGCATTCCACATTTCTGGAAACGCTTCTCCATTTTTTCATTCTGTGTTTTAACACAGATAAACTTCAAAGGAGATAAGGCATTTCACACATGAGTGACTGAACGTAAGTACTGTTCTCACAGTCACATACATTCAACTCCCTGAAAAGCTGACAAATTAATTCTATTTAATTTATAGCCAAGCTCTATCTTAGCTATTTTTAAGTCTCACGTTTCAAATCTTGCAGGGTTTGCAGTTAAAACAATTCGTTACATTCTCTTAGGATGAAAAAAAAAAGGTTATCAATAAAGACTGACTAAAAAAACACACAACAGGGCAAGGATCAAAAGCAGCACAGAGTAATTTTTCACTGATGCAGCCATTTCCCACACTTGGCAGTATACCTGAATGTTTTAATATATCCAATCTTTTAAACATCTACATAGTAACTCATAAATACCTTCATCCAAAGACGCTTGTGAACTTAGAAAAATATCTCACACTAATACTACAGTTCTCTACTAATTATAACTTGCCAGTTTTTGAACTGTCTTGCTATATTTAACTTTCTGGTGATGAATTCTCTGAGAGCTTGAAGGGGAGGGAAAGATTACAGAGGAAACGGACCTTTAGAAAGGAACTTGGAATTTAACTACAAGTAGCAGTATTTCAATAAAGACAGTTTAGCTACAACATTCAGTAATATCCCCCAGAATTTTATGCCCTTGTGGATAGGCTTAATATTCGCTTCCTTTCAGCAAATTTGAAGTGAACTTTGAAGCAAAGTCAGGAACTTCTTGTAATGTCTTTTGATTGTATCAAGCATAGCTAGAATACTCAGACCCAAGGAGTTAGAAAACAAATTGCAGTTGTTTATTTAAACCTAAGCCATTTACTTCCTAAATTAACACTGTCTGAAAAAAAGAGGCCATGAAGGCTGTTGAGGAACGACCACAGTTACTCCTGTAAACACACAGAATTTTGGCTGCTTCCAGTTTGGATCACTCCTGAATTCAAGCCTTTATAAGGAGTATTTAAATAGGGGCAAATGAATGTGTTATTTTATCACAAGGTGCAATAAGGAAAGCACATAAATCTGCTCAGGCTAAAGAAAGCCCAAACTCACATGACACCAGCATAAGCCTTAGGTACTTCCAATCGTGCATTTAACAGCCCAGCTCAAGTCCTTTAAAATAATTCAAGACAGCCTCATCTTCTAATTTAACCTTTGTGTTTGCACTTGGGGGGTGGGGAGGGATCTCAGCATAAAGTTTCACCTCCTCACTGGAGACATTCAGCTTCCCTTTGGCTCACACCTCTGCACCTCGTGGTGCCAGAAGCATGGTATCAAGAGAAAACATGGGCAAAGAGAGAATTAAACACACAAAATTTCAACTGTACAGTGAAGAAATGATAATACTAGAAAAATATTCAACTCACATTTTTGCTTCGCACATTATTTACATAAATAGCTGCAGGTTGTTGTGGAACTATTAATTTTGAAGGAGCAGATGAGTCAAATCTTATTTTTGATAGGTAACTGCAAGATGCCTCCAATTAGACAAAGATAATCATACTTTAATAGCTGCTCTTGTAATTAAACCATATTACACAGTGTCACAAGCACAGAAAACAGGGCCAGAAGGGAATTCAAAAGGCCACCAGGCTTCTTCCTGCCCCCTACTTCAAAGCAGCACCAGCTACTACAGCACCTCTCTGAAACTCTACAAAAAAATCATTATTTTAGCAAAATCCAAAGCACGTACAGAGATTATCAGCTTTCAGAAATATTTTACACAAAAAATTAGACTGCAAACAATTCATGTAAAAAAATCTGCCCAAACTGAACAAAGAAATGATTCAGAAGGGAAGACACTGGCCAGTAATTCTCATATTCTCCAAAATGCCATAAAAAAACCTTAGGAAGTGCAGCACATACAGGGCAACAGTCAAGTCTCATTCAACTACCAGCCATTAATTAATAAGAGGTACATGACAGAATGCAAAATAGATACCATTCCCTTCTGAATAAACCAATCAAGGAATTCCAAGAGGTATAGTTTTAATATTATCATGCCCCCCTGGGAATACACATTTGTCTGGGCTTGATAATACCAAACAGCATAATTATCTCTCAAAGACATACTGTCACAAAGCATTACCCAACTGCTGCTTTTATTTGGTCTCCTTTATTAGTAAATACATATATTTTTAAAAAACATAAATTCTGTTTTATACAACTGTGCATTCAACACACAGAACACATCAAAATTTCAGAACTCTGCGTCAACATAAAGAAGAGAATGTCATTAAACTTAAGAGAAAAAAAAAAATCAATGCTATCAGCATTCAGAAAAACTCAGCAGCATGCTAGTCCACACGTACAAACTCGCACTCTAAAGACTATTCTGCTTGGTCCCAGCACCACCAGACACGACCTCCTCCTGTCCAAGGTGCTTCTGTCTGACCAAAGAAAGCCCCAGCAACAGGTCATTACACTACAAATGAGACCCACATTAAAAACAAATAAATTTAAGCCAAGTGCGTCCTAGCTGGCCGACCCAATAGTTTCTCACACCACAGGAAACCCATGACATGTGAAATACAATATTCTTACAACAGCCAGTCCACGGCAGGCAGAAACCTATCAAGACACCATCGTGCCACTTACAGATCACGTTAGCTGCCAACTTCTACAGCACAACTGAAAACAACAAAAAAATCAAATTACTCCTGAGCCCAGAACAGATACCACACTAATTCTACTTCACAAAATATTTCGTGGCCTTTTTTTTCCTTCTGCAATCAAAGGCATGTGCCACATCAACAGGTATTAGGTAATAGCTATTAATTAAAGGTACACAGTGTTTTAAATAGTAAAAAACTATTATTTAAAAGCTTTGATACCAAGGTGTTAGCTCAGGATGTTAAATTTCCTCTAGTAAGTGAACTCTAGGTGCTAGAAAGGAAGACACACTTCCTGATGAACCACACTGCTAAGGATCTTGAATTAAGAGTTTCTGACAGGTAGGTCTAAAAAAAAACCCCCACACAGGCAAAACTTTACAACATTTTGATGTTAATCAAATTTGATTTTTGATCTACACTGAAACTGTTCTTCCCCGCATTGTTATTTGCTTCACTGAAACTGAAGAGCCTAGGTCATGTAATTTAATCTTTGACTCATCATGCAAATTAAATCACACCATTCCCACAAGACAGCATATAGGTTTTAAATAAATCCTGGGCACCTACATGATCCCTCGCCAGAAATTAAAATTAAAAAAATTTAAAAAAACACCAAAACCGGATACATCCTAGTTTCAGTACCGGTAGCATTCCACGGATTTGCAGGGAAGAAGACAATGACAAAACTTTTCTTAACCGACAGAACAGGGAGATCACGCTGCGTTAGCTGTCTGTGGGGCAGTCTGCAGAGAGAGCAGGCTCTGAGCAGCCCTCCCGCACAGCTACTGCTGCGGAGGCCTGGCGGGGCTACCCACAGCAACAACAATTGTAGGAAGAGGCCTCGGGCCGGACCCCGAGAGGCCGCGTAAGGCAGTGCCGGCTCCGCACCTCCGGCGCTCCGCGCAGCCACGGCCGGAACAAAGAGCGGTGGTCGCCGGCAGCGCCCCCGGCCCGGCCGGCCCTGCGACGGGACAGGCGCTGCCGCTCCGCGCTCCTCGGGAGCGGCCCGGCCGCTGCGCTTCGCTCCGCGGC